>QRFJ01000528.1:593843-748813 GCA_006176705.1 Cocos nucifera | reverse complement strand
GGGAGAGATAAATTCAGGATTTCCTTCATGCCATCATGCATTTTAGCCTTGAACAGTTATTTAGTGACTTAATAGACTTGGCCGCGTGACTCTATTCACCAAACATCTCTTGTAGGTGAGCCAACATTTGGCAGGTAGTCTTGATATCCTTATGTTGGTGCTCGAAGCTCATGTAACATTGCGAGCCAACATGTAGTATCTGGCCTTGTTATCTTCGTCCGTCCACTTATCAAGGACACTCTTGTTTAGTGGATGGACGAGCTGGTAAGTGGGGGTCCTAGTCCAATACATGAGTTAACTTCTCGAAATTCAAAATATTTTGAAGTTCCAAATCCAATCCTTGTAATTAGGTCTGGTCAATCTATGGGTGTCCAGGATACATGCTAGTGGGTTAGACGCAAACATTTTCCTATAGAGAGTTGAATTTTCTAGTTAGATATTATAATTAAGACTTGATCAATTTTTTTGAAATTTTATTTTTAAATAAATATGCTCCCACTATTTTCTTAAATTTCTACACTCTATAGAATCAAAAATCTCCATGATTAATGATTTCTAGTGGGTGGTGCGATCCACCGACTGACTCATCACTCACCTAACAGTTATTGGTGATGGGTTAATCCAATGCAAGTGAAACAACTCTTGTTCATATGATTCTCTTAATATAGGTGCATCCAACTTGTATCTCTAATTCATGAATCTCATCGTGCCCAGAATATTGATCCCACTTCTTAGTTTGAAGACCTATCATTGTATGGATTAGATTCTTAATTGAGTCTTTCACCGTCCAAATATATTGAGCCATCCTCCTCAGCATAGCATCCATGACTAATAGACATGGTTGTGTCTTTCTGGTGCAACTGAACCACCTATAAACTAGCTGAGAATATCAAACCTAGGAAGGGTCCGCACATCTACAATGGCTGGACGACTTAGACTTATCTTTTTCTTAGGGAGATTGTTGGAGTCATTAACTAGACTTGACATAGTCATAAACCATGGACTAACCTAAGTGGCATGGTTAGCTTGGATTATGGCCACCTCAGATCAGGATTGAGCCAATATGTCGAGTAAGTAAGACCGATGGAAGGATATGCTATTAACTCGACAGAATATAATTTAAGTCAAGTGTTCATTTCGATCGTATCTGCCAAACTTACCTTAGACACCAAATTATTGAGTCAGAACCAATCAGATTAGCCGATATCCAGACCCTGACCACTGAGCTTAATTAGGTCTTAGCTTGATCGATCATAGATGTGATTCGATCTTGACCCAGACTTATTCTATAGACGATCATTTGCATCTTGTCCCATCTAACCAACTTTTGATTCGGTTTGATCAACCACTTGACCTAATTACGAGCTTCCTAAGTTTGAGCCACAAATTTATGAATATGTCTTAGATCTTTCAATTCCTTTAGACCTAACATATTCATAATCTTAATTCTTATTAAGTTTAGGATTCACAAATAAAACATATAAATAAATCTAGGGTTCAAGATTAGGATTTTGCAGAAAATAAGTGTTTGGTTTTTGTTTGGTGATGAAGTAGCACCCCTAACATTATAGATAACCCCATCGAATGAAGGAAAGAGTTATTTAAATCCACTTTATTCTTATGACTGGACGGCCAGGGGAACGCCTTAATCAGAAATATGAAAACTACAAAACTGTTAGATCTACATCATATATCTCATATATAAAATTGATCTAACTATAAATATATTTTGCTACATCTCATGTATCATAATCATGCATATTTTTAGATCTAAATTATCTCATAATCATCTAAAAAATTAAATTAAATTTGATCATATCAAAATAAATTCTATTCTAGATAATTACGTAGAACTATTCTACAACTAGTCAAAATATGCATTCATCATATCTCATATGAACCAAAAATTAAATAATTTTATTTTCTATTTTTTAGATCTTATTATAATATTTATAATATTATAAAATAATAAATAATTAGATCTAAAATTATAACTTAATAAAATTAAATTATGATCATGCAAGACTATACATAGAACAATTCTATTTTACAACTAGTCATGCATCTTGTAGAACTTAGATCTAAATTATCTAATTTTTAATTTTTTTAATTTTAAATCTAATCACATCTCATGTGACATCTGAAATTATCTAATTATTAGATTAAAATTAAATTAAAATTAGATCTAAATTTTTATGGGAACCTGGCTCTAATACCAGTTGAAGAAAAAATTTGATTTTTTGGATCAAGTTCGTTCAGATCTGATTTGATCAAGAGAAATATTTCAAAAAAAAAAAATTTAGATTTAAATCAGATTTAATATCTTTTAGATCTAATTTGATGAATCTAATAAAATAAATTTAATTTAATTTAATTTAATTTAATTTATATCTTATTCTTGGGTAATCTAATTATCCTGTGATGATCCTGTTGATTGCCTAAGATTTTGGATGCAGCCATGCAATCGTCTGGTCTCTACCGGTATCCACTCAAGCAGGATCTAAATATCTCCTCCTTCTTAATCATTTCTCCAAAGATCAAATCTAGATCTGATCTTGAAGATCTTCAAATTAACTTTTGAAGATCCGATGTCATCTCTTTCAGCAGCCGTGCTGCCTTCTTTCTTTCTTGTCGCCTTTCTCTTGCCTGGATCACACCAAACTGAAGCCCAAAGCCCCTTGGGCATGGAGAGGAGAGAGAGGATCAGAGGTAGGTATGAAGAAGAGAGGGAGATGGCTATGTAGAATGGGCAAGGGGAGAACCTCTCTAAACTTAGGTGCAGACAGGATTTATATAGATCCTACTGTGCCATGCAGTGCCACATCATCCCAACTAATCATATTTCTTCATGCAATCAGATCTAAATTTGATTGATGGGATGATATCATCTGATCCAATCAGCTGAGAGCTCCTCTCCAACATCCTTTGGTGGCGCCAAGACTGGTCAAAGCAGAGTCTTTGGCACCACCTAGTTTGATTCCAAGACGCAACCTGGAGTCCCATCTGTATGGGACTCCAAGCATCACCATTCTTAGGCACACACCTTCCTAGGCATGCACCCCCTCCTTTCCTCTTTCTAGTAGGGGGAGAAGCCCCTATCTACTCTCTTATGGGTGCATGACACATGGGCAGATGTCTAAGTGTCAAAGGTCAACGTTTGACCAAAGTCAAAAGATAAGAATTAGCAGATGACGAAAAATGGTAGGTGTTATCTCAAATTTATCTTATAAATTAAGATAACCCTTTTTTGACCTGGACAAGCTTTAGTCAGACCAAGTAAAGGTACCTGAATGAGGCCAAACATATTTGGCTTAGTCGAGACAACTTTTGATGATTGTTGAAGGAGAACATTAGGCTCAATCATGTGCTAGCACGATTTTCTTGAACCTAATTGAATCTAATTCAAATCAATTGAACTGGGTTAGTCCAATTAATGATATCCAAATCCAAACTCTTGTATGTATGACTCAGTTAGGTTTAGTTCCGTATGGTAATGAGATATATCGTGATCTCTATCATCGACACCATCAAAATACCTTCCTATGGATCAGAACTTTTCTAATTCAGACAACTAGATTGATCAATCATCCAAATCATTCTAATGGCTCCCAAAATCCACTAGTGACACCTAGAAGTATATGGTGGAAATCCATCAGAATTGAAAATGAACCTCTCGGTGTACTTACATGTGTGATTAAGTTCTTTTATCTTGAGCCCTGATCGATTTAGGGTTAAGGTGAACTTGTCGAACCTTAATTTCTATCATATGATTTAATCATTTGATTCAAGTCTGATATGAAAACCTTAATAAAAACTCTTTCTATCATTTCACTCGACCATGGCCATGGGCTTATGGACTTGATTCTCATGATCATCATAGGACTGCTCCTCATCTACCGAGGTAGATAGATTTTCTCTTGGTGCAATCCAATTTCTTTAATGAACATGCTATAGCCAACATACACCTCAGAATTTTAGATGGCTAGGAGACCGAGTCATGGTGTAGTCAAACTATAACACCCTCAAGAAAAACTATCGATGCACCTCAGGTCAAAGAGTCAGACACACCACTGCAGCTTCGAGCCAATCATTGACGAGAAGGTAGACTTTTTTATGACTGCTTGAGATGGTCACGCTCAGTGCCCTCATTCTCTAATGAGTACCTATACCCTCGCTCTGATGTCTCTACACCATAGACTCAAAACTCATCTACTGTAAAGAAGCGATTGTACACCAATCTTTCAGATCAATCACCATCCTCATGATGATCCTACGATTGAAAGCATTTTATGAGTTAATAATAAAAATTTATGTCTTAAATTTTTAACTCTTGAAAATAAGAATTATCATTATCATTAACTCAAAGGATGTATCATAGACACTAAATACACATTTATGATAGAAAAATAATCTATTTTATTATTTATAATCAAAATTATAATTTTGCCCTTAGAAGTGCATAACAAGTGTCAGCCAATTCTGGCTTCTAGGGCACACATATCTAACATCTGAAACATCTCAACTTAACAGGATTTCAGAGCGGAAGAATCGGACCCTATTAGATATGGTCCGATCCATGATGAGCTTCATAGACCTTCCTAAATTTCTTTGAAGACACGGTTTGTTAACTGCTATATATTTATTGAATATGGTTTCTTTTAAAACTGTTCCTACCACACCATATGAGATATGGCATGGTAAGAAATCAAGTTCGAGTCATCTCAAAATTTAGGATTGTCCAGCTCATATCAAAAGATAACAAGCGGACAAGTTAGACTACAGGTTCTTTAGAGCTCGATTCATAGGATATCCTACAAGGTTATTAGAATATTATTTCTACATTCCAAAAGACCACAATATGATTGTGAGTCGACATGCTATCTTTCTTGAAAAATAGTTTATTCAAGATGGCGGCATTAGAAAGTAGATCAAGCTAGAGGAGAAAGTCTCCCAAGAGCAAAGAGCTAAGGACCCTTTGGAACCAAATTAGGTTGAGCCAATATAATCACTACCTCCTCCACCTTGAAGATCGAAAAGAATTTTCCATCCCTCTGAGAGGTACTTAGGTACTATTTCAGAGAAAGTAGAGAAAATGTTTCTCATAGGTAATGGAGTTCATATTGATGATCCCAAAATCTATAACGAGGTGATATCAGATATCGACTCTGAGAAATGGTTAGAGGCAATGAAATCAAAAATTGACTCGATGCACTCAAACCAAGTCTGGACCTTGGTAGATCCACCAGAAGGTATAATACCTATTGGGTGTAAATGGATCTACAAGAAAAAGATTGGTGTAGATGGAAATATAGAGACATTCAAAGCCAGATTAGTGGCAAAAGGTTATAGCCAGCGTGAAGGCATTGACTATCAGGATACCTTTTCATCAGTATCCATGCTTAAATTCATTCGTACATTGCTTACTATTGCAGCCTATTTTGATTATGAAATATGGCAAATGGACGTAAAAATGATGTTCTTAAATGGATATCTTGAGGAAGATATCTATATGGAATAGCCACTGGGTTTCACATCCAGTGATATTGATCATAAAGTATGCAAGCTGCAAAGGTCCATATATAGACTTAAGCAAGTATCTCGGAGTTGGAATACTCATTTTAATGATGTGATCAAATTATTTGATTTCATCAAAAATAAGGAGGAACCATGTATTTTTAGAAAGGTCAGTGGAAGCGCTATTATCTTTCTCATACTGTACGTGGATGATATCCTCCTTATTGAGAATAATATTCTCATGTTGACCATAGTTAAAATATGGTTATCTAAAGAATTCTCCATGAAAGACCTAGGAGAAGCATCCTTCATTCTTGGAATCAAAGTATATAGAGATAGACCGAATAGGATGCTAGGTCTTTCACAAAAGATGTACATAGAGGAAGTACTAAAGAGGTTTAGCATGAAAAACTCTAAGAAAGGATTGGTACCCTTCAGACATGGCATTCATCTCTCTAAGAAAATGTGTCCCAACACACCAAAGGAGATTAAACGTATGAGCAAGGTCCCTTATGCTTCTGCAATAGGGAGCCTCATGTATGCCATGTTATGTACACGACCTGATATAGCCCATGTTGTGAGTGTCACAAGCAAATATCAGTCAAATCTAGGAGAAGAACACTGAACTTCTGTGAAATGTATCCTTAAGTACTTAAGAAGAACTAAGGATATGTTCTTGATTTTTGGTAATGAAGAACTCAAAGTCCAAGAGTATACAGACTTGAATTTTATGTCCGATATAGATGATCGAAAGTCAACATCTGAAAATCTATTTGTGCATATTGGTGGTGCTATCAGTTGGAAGAGTTCCAAATAGATAGTAATAGTAGATTCTACCATGGAAGCAGAATACATCGCTATATCAGAAGCTACGAAGGAGGCATTTTAGTACAAGAAGCTCATCGTAGAGATCAGAGTGATGCCATCATATGCCATTCCTCTATACTGCAATAATAATGGCGCCATAGTCCTTGCTAAGGAGCCAAGGTCTCACCAAAAATCCAAACACATCGAGGGGCGATACCACCTCATCCACAATTACCTCGAGAAAGGATACGTCGAGGTCAAGAGAGTCGACTTTGCAAATAATACAGCAGACCTACATACAAAGCTGTTGGACCAGCAAAAGATCGAAACCTATCTTGAGAAGATGGGACTTAGATTTGTAGCCAATTGACTTTAGGTCAAGTAGGAGTTTGTTAGATATGTGTGCCCTAGAAGCCAAAATTGACTGACACTTGTTATATACTTCTAAGGACAAAATTATAATTTTAACTATAAATAATAAAATGGATAATTTTTTATCACAATGTGTATTTAGTATCTGTGATACATCCCTTGAGTTAATGGCAATGATAGTTCTTATTTTCAAGAGTTAAAAATTTAAGACATGAATTTTCATTATTAACTCATAAAATGCTCCTAACCGTAGGATCATCATGAGGATGGTGATTGATCTAGAAGATTGGTGTACAATCACTTCTTTATAATAGATAAGTCTTGAGTCTATGGTGTAGAGATACCAGAGCGAGAGTACAGGTATTCGTTAGAGAACGAGGGAACTGAACGTAACCATCTCGAGTAGTCATTAGGGAGTCTACCTTCTCATCGATGATTGGCTCGAAGTTGTAGTTATGTCTGGTTCTTTGACCTAAGATGCATCGATAGTTCACCTTCAAGGTGTTATAGTTTGACTACACCATGACTCAATCTCCTAGCCATTCAGAATCCTAAGGTGTATGTTGGCTATAGCATGTTCATTGTAGGAATTGGATTGCACCAATAGAGAATCTATCTACCTCGATAGATGAGGACTAGCCCTATGATGATCATGAGAATCAAGTCCATAAGCCCATGGCCATGGTAGAGTGAAACAATAGAAAGAGTTTCTATTAAAATTTTCACATTGGACTTGAATCGAATAATTAATCATATGACGTATATTAGGGTTTGACGAGATTACCTTAACCCCAATCCAATTGGAGCTCAAGATAAAAGAACTTAATCACATAGGTAACTACACTGAGAGGTTCATTTTTAGTTCTGATGGGTTTCCACCATATGCTGCTAGATATCATTGGTAGATTTTGAGAGCAATTAGAATGATTTAGATGATCAATCATACTAGTTGTTTGAATCAGA
Organism: Cocos nucifera; assembly: GCA_006176705.1. Lineage (NCBI taxonomy): Eukaryota > Viridiplantae > Streptophyta > Magnoliopsida > Arecales > Arecaceae > Cocos > Cocos nucifera. The sequence continues at coordinate 741,157 of QRFJ01000528.1, read as the reverse complement.
AAAAGTTCTGATCCATCGAAAGATATTTTGATGATGTCGATGATAGAGATCGTGACATATCTCATTACCATATGGAACAGAACCTAACTAGATCACACAAACAAGAATTTTTGATTTGGATATCATCAATTGGACTAACCTAGTTCAATTGATTTGAATAAGATTCAATTAGGTTTAAGGAAATCATGCTAGCACATGATTGAGCCTAATGTTCTTCTTTAACATTCATTAAAAGTTGTCTCGACTGAGCCTAATGTGTTTGGGCTCACTCAGAAACCTTTACTTGGTTTGACTGAAGCTTGTCCAGATCAGAAAATGGTTGTCTTAATTTATGAGATAAATTTGAGACAATACCTAACATTTTTCGTCACCTGCTAAATCTTATCTTTTGACTTTGATCAAACGTTGACCTTTGACACTTAGACATCTGCCCATGTGTCATGCACTCATAGGAGAGAAGATGGGGCTTTGTCCTCCTACTAAAAAGAGGAAAGGGAGGGGGTGCACGCCTAGGGAGGCATGTGCCCAAAGATGATGATGCCTGGAGTCCCATACAGATGGGACTCTAGGTTGCTTCATGCATTCTACCTAGGTGGCACCAAAGATTTATCTTTGACCAGTCTTGGTGCCACCTAAGGAGGTTCCAGAGGGACTCTAATCTGATTGGATTGGATGATATCATCCCACCAATCAGATTTAGATCTGATTGCACAAAGAGCCATGATTGGCCGGGATGATGTGGCACTACATGGTGCGGCAAGGTCTATATAAATCATATCTGCGCCTAGGATTTAGATCCTTTGCCCTTTGCCCATGCCATATATCCCCTCTCCCTTCCTCTTCATGCCTACCTCTGATTCTCTCTCCTTTCCATGCCCAAAAGATTTTGGGCTTCAATTTGGTGCGATCCAAGCAAGAGAAAGGCGACGAGAAAGGAAGAAGGCTGCACTGCTGCGAGAGATGATATCCGATCTTCAAAAGAAGTTTTGAAGATCTTCAAAATTAGATCTAGATCTGATCTTTGGAGAAGTGATAAAGAAGGAGGAGATATTCAAATTCTACCAGAGTGGATACCGATAGAGGCCAGGCACTTGCGTGGCTAGATCCAGAACCTCAAGCAGACATCAGGATCATCATAGGATAATCAGATTACCCGCAATAAGGTAAAATTAAATTAGATTTAATTTATCTTTTATTTTATTTTAATTTTTTTATTAGATCAATAATATCAGATCTAGAAAGTCTCAGATCTGATCTAGATTCAAGAGAAAAATTTTGAAATATCTCGCTCGATCTAATTAGATCTGAACGAACCTAATCCGAAAAATTAGATTTTTCCTTCAACTCCGAGCATCGTAGGTAGCATGAATGCTAGCCTGGATGAGCATGAAGATGTAAGAGATCTAATCCCATGCCCTAGCCTCCTAATATAATAGGATCTTGTACCAAACACCTAATCACAGATCTCATCATCTGTAGCTGTGGTCAAGCCCTCTAGGGTTGGTTGGGATCTAATGTCTATCATACGATCCTAAAAATTAAAGTTATAGCTATTCTAAGTTTGTATTGAAGATCAAAATACCAATGAAAAAATAATTAAAAAAACTTACATAAAGCTCCTGGCTCCCGATCGTCCAGTCCCCTGATCATCACTGATGGATCCGCTAGTAGATCTCTATCCTATCAGGAAGCTTGCCACTCTTTACATCTCTCTGTAATTTAAGAATAATTAATATATTTTTTTTAATAGTTGAAGAGTTAAAATATGATAAATAAAAATTACTTACCATCTACTCCATATGGCAAGCGAATGGCCTGGAATCCTCACAATGTGAGACTGTCTGTCTCACCCGATTCATAGCATTTTTGGCACATCGATCATGCACAGTTAACATTCAAATTAGTTAGTAACTAAATTTAAAAATAAATAATTTAATTATTAAATTTTAAATAAAAAAAAGTTACTTGATATGTCGGATCCTCGTACGTGTGGCATATGACAACCGAGTCCTCGATATTGATACTATCATATGACCGCTGCCATGCTGCCTCCACCCCTAATCATGCACTACAACATACCATTGGCGATGAATGCGATGTCGATACTCCTTAAAATGTGAGTATGAATGATCATCTACAGCTCTCCACACACGATCGTACTCAAAATCAATAATCTCATTATTATTATTATTATTTTAATTATTATTATTCATAATACTACTATTACTATTATTATTACTATTTTTAATATTATTATTACTATTTTTACTATTATTATTAATATAATTATTATGATTATTATTATTACTATTATTATTAGTATTTTTGTTATTATTATATTTATTTTTATTATTTATTAAAATTTAAAATAAATTTCTTCAAATACCGTCGCGGCCTCCTTCCTCTGTAGCACCCCTCCGTCGCCCACCACCGGTGCCCACGGCACCCCATCCTCTGTAGGCCCATCTGCTGCCCACCACCGATGCTCATGGCATCCTAACCCATCCCAGCACCCCTTTGCCGCCCACCATTGGTGCCCACAGCCCCCCAACCCATCCCGTCACCACCGTCCCACGGCCTCGCACCTGATGCAGCCCCCCACTCCCTGCAACCAACACCCACCCTTCGCGCCCCACCGGCCACCACATGGGACAACCCATGGTCCCATCACCACTACCCAGCCAACCCCCACCCCATGCGCCCCCCATCCCTTGCAGCTAGCACCCATCCTCCATGCCTCGCCGCCCGCACCGGCCATCACATGGAATAACCTATGGCCCCAACCCACGGTCCCGTTACCCACCGCCAGCAGCCCCCACCCCACACGCCTCCCACCCCTTGTAGCTGGCACTCATCCTCCATGTCCCGCCGCCCACCACCGGCCACCACATGGAAACACCCGCGGCCCCTCGGACGATCGAAAGAGAACCAAAAAAAAATTACCATTAATAGTGATAGTGGTAGAGACAACAACAACGACAATGGCGGTGATAATAGTGGTGGCCTTGGCGGTGGCAACGATGGTGGCGATGAGAGACCAGGTCACCGACCAATGGAAGCCAAGGAGGAGGAGGAGAGAGAAGACGAGGGAGGGGGCGAGAGTGGATTTTGACTGAGGTAGAGAGAAGACGAGGGGGTTTCGTGTGAACATAGTGGGAGGGAATATTTAAAGATTTTTTAGCGATGAAAATTCATCACTAAAAATATTATTAGGGATGAAAAATAATTTTTCATCACTAATAATTTTTGTCAATTATTTTTTCAAAAAAAATTTCTCTCCAAAAATATTTAAAATATTTGATAAAATTATTTATGATGAAAAATAAATTTTATCATAAATAATGATTATTAGCGATAAAAAATTCCATCATAAATAATTTTTCATAAATAAATAATTTAAAAAAATTATAAAAAAGATGAAAATATTTGCAACAAAAATATTACATCATAAATAAGTATTATTTATGATGAAATATAAAATTCCATCATAAATAACAATTATTTATGATGGAAAATTTCCATCATAAATAATTTTTAATATATAAATAATTTAAAAAATTTTAAAAAAAGCTAAGAATATTTATGATGAAAATCGTACCATCATAAATAAGTATTATTTGCGATGAAAAATGTATTTCATTATAAAAAAATATTATTTATGATGAAAATTCATATTTCATCATAAATAATTATCCGTACATATAAAAATATAAATAATTAAAAATGGTCAATTTTTTTGTGATGAAATTTTTTACAAAAAAGGCAAAAATATGATGTGCATGGTCGATACAATGGCATTGAGCGGTGTAAGCACTTCCACTGTTAGCTAGCCCATGGATAAATTAACTTTTTCTATTTTTTTAAAAGTTAGTATTCTTTTAAAAAATTTATTATTCTTTGAATATTATATAATTTTAAAATTTAAAATTTATCTTCATCATTCATTATTTAAGTAATTATTGTGCAAGTATCATCATAAAAGATTACCTCGATCTAGTAGCTCTAGCTTTGTAGATTGATAAAATTTGATTTTAATGATTACAAAGGATCGTATGATGATCTGATAGATAAAAATTACTAATAAATCTAAAAATTTATAACGATAATTTTTATAATATTTATAATATACTATCAAAATTTTACTTCAATCGAACATCATTATCATGGTCAATTTAGTACAGGATGATTTCGACCATTAAATAAAAAAGAGTGATCAAATAGCCAAACGACATCCAATTAAAATGATTTTTTAGATAAATAATCTTTGCTACAACTTGGATCATTTGTACGGTAGAGATCATAAAATTCAGACTGCACATATATGAACGATCTAAAACTACATGTCTCTTGATATTTATTCTTAAGGTCCTTGTATTTTTGTAAGTTCTGCTTAATGTGGATGGTTCATATATATATAATTTAAATTTTATAATCATCATCGTATAAATGATAAAAATAATAGTATAAATTATTTATCTAAATAATCTTCTTAATCGGACGCTGTTTGGCCTTTTGATCACTCATTTTTTATTTAATGGTCTAAATTATTTCATACTAAATTGATCATGATAATGATATCCAATTAAAATAAAATTTTGATAGTATACCATAAATATCATAAAGGTCATCATTATAAAATTTTAGATCTATCGATGATTTCTATCTATCAGATCATTAAGCAATCATTCATGACTGTCGAAATCAAATTTTATCGATCTACATTGCTAGAGTTACCAATCGAGATGATATTTTGTGATGATACTCACATGATAATTACTTAAATAATGAATGATAAAGATGAATTTTAAATTTTAAAATTATATAATAATTTAAAAAAAATAAAAATATTTTTTAAAAAAATACTAATTTTTTAAAAAATTAAAAAAAATATTAATTTGCTTAGATTTAACATTTTGATCAAATTATTTATGATGGAGATATTCCATTATAAATAATTAATTATTTATGATATAAATCCTATTTTCATGATAAATAATTAATTCTTTATAATGTAAAATTTTTATCATAAATAATTTGATATTTTTTTAATTTTTTAAGTAATTTATTTTATTCAAATAATTTATGATGAAAGTATTACATCATAAATAATTAATTATTTATGATGGAAAGAAATTACATCATAAATAATAAATTATTTATGATGGAATCTCTCCATCATAAATAATCTAATATTTTTTATTTTTTTAAATAATTCATTTTTATAGATTATTTATGATGAAATATTTTTATTATAAATAATTAATTATTTATGACAAAATATTATTTGTAATGTAATATTTTTATTATAAATAATCTGGTATTTTTAAATTTTTAAGTAATTTATTTTATTCAAATAATTTATGGTGGAAATATTACATCATAAATAATTAATTATTTATGATGAAAAAAATTATGTCATAAATAATAAATTATTTATGATGGAATATCTCTATTGTAAATAATTTAATATTTTTTATTTTTTTGAATAATTTATTTTTGTAGATTATTTATGAAGGAGATATTTCATCATAAAAAATTGATTATTTTTGATGTAATTTTTTTTCCATCATAAATAATCGATTATTTATGACATAAATTTTTCATCATAAATAATTTGATATTTTTAATTTTTTAAGTAATTTATTTTGTTCATATTATTTATGATGTAATATTTTCATCATAAATAATCAATATTTATAATGAAAACTAATTTTTTATCATAAATAATTAATTATTTATGATGAAAAGTATTTTTATGTTGTAAATAATCTTTATTTGTAATGGAATTTTTTTCCATCATAAATACTTTTATTTGCAATGAATAATGAATTTTTTTATTATAAATAATTTTATCATAAAAGATCTATTTTTTTGTAATGTGAATCGAATTTGATAAGATCAGATCTGGAGCCCAATGAATTTGCATCCTTAAGATGGTCTAGTAGAATATCACGTCAGTCAAATAGATACTATGGTTTCTTGGATCGAGATGGTGATCTTGTCAAACTTGATGAGAACGATGAGGATTCGATCATCTATATGAATGCAATACAGAGATCAGACTCTGAGAAATGGCTTGAGGCTATGAAATCTGAAATGGATTTCATGAAAGTCAATAATGTATGGACATTGGTTGACCCATCCGAAGGGATAAAACCCATAGGGTACAAGTAGGTCTTTAAGAGGAAAAGGGGCACAAATAGGAAGGTGGAGATCTTTAAAGTCCATCTGATTGTCAAAGGATATCGTCCACATTATGGTATAGACTATGATGAGATATTTTTTCTATGATAATGCTCAAGTTTATTCGGATTATGCTTACAATAGCTGCCCATCTGAACTATAAAATTTAGCCGATGGATGTAAAAATAGCTTTTCTGCATGGAGATCTGGATGAAGAGGTGTATATGATACAACCTAAAAGGTTCACATCCATAGATGAGCCTAAGGTGTGTAGGCTTCAAAGATTTATTTATGGACTGAAGTAGGCATCTCAGAGTTGGAATATACATTTTGATTGGATGATCAAAATGTATAGCTTCGTTAAGAATGGAGAAGAGCCCTACATATACAAGTGGGCTAATGAAATAGTGGTTGTATTTTTTGTATTGTATATAGATGATATTCTCTTAATCGGGAATGATGTTTCTACATTATAGAAAATAAAGATCTGGCTGTTGTCATAGTTCTCCATGAAGGATCTGGGAGAAGCTTCCTATATCCTAGGGATGAAGATCTATAGAGATAGATCTAAAAGATTGCTTGGGTTATCCCAGTCTACGTATATTAACACTATGCCGAAGAGATTCAGTATGAAGAATTTCAAGAAAGACTATCAACCGATAGACCATGAAATTTCTCTCTCGAAGATGAATTATCCAATAACACCTCAAGAGAGAGAGCGTATGAGTAGAATTTCATATGCTTCGATAGTGGGTTCTATCATGTATGCCATGACATGTATATGATCAGATATGGCATACTCACTAGGGATAGTGAGTAGATACCAATCTGATCTAGGGAAGAACCACTGGAAGGTTGTTAAAACCATCATGAAGTATTTAAGAAATATAAAGGATCAGTGGCTTATTTATGGTGAGTCTAACTTGAGACTTGTGGGATCTACAGACTTCAATTTTTAGTATGATCATGATGACAGCAAGAGTGTGTTGGGGTATGTGTTTACCCTTAATGGTGGAGCTATCTATTGGAAGACTTTCAAGTAGCACACCATGACCGACTCAATTTATGACGCAGAGTATGTTGCTGCATCTGATGCTATCAAAAAAGCGGTGTGGTTGAGAAAGTTCATCATCGAGCTTGGAGTGGCATCTTCCCTTGATGGTCCAGTTCTGCTCTACTATGACAGCTCTGGAGCCATTGCTCAGGTGAAGGAACCAAAGCCATCCTAGTGGATGAAGCATATTCTATGTCGCTATCACCTTATCCGAGAGATCATGGATCAAGATAACATCAACCTTTAGAAGATCGATGGAAAAAAAAATCTGACTGACCCATTCACTAAAGCTATTGCGGTGAAGGAGTTCGACGACTTCAAATCGATGATAGGTATTAGATATTACACTGATTGGCTTTAGTCTAAGTGGGAGATTGTTAGAAATAGTATCTCAAAGCCAATCATTATCCTATTGGTGGTTATACTGATTCTTGTATTTATATATGAATTATAAATAAATAAAAATTATTTTAATTTTTTTCATCATAAATTCTTTCATCTTTTAACGAATTCTTATAATGTAGTAAAGTTCTTAAGACTATTTAGAATCAACAAAGAAGAATTTATCATTTAGTCCTTAAATTTGTTCACGAACAAATGATATATTGTTACCAAGGATGGCAACATTTATCGAGTATAGATCATTATGTACCATATGGATTGATTATCCTTTTAACCAAGGAGTGTGGAGACACTACTATGGCATTCAGGTAAGATGTAGGAAAACATCTACACTAAATGTGACCAATTCTAGAGCTTTTCTTCTATCAAGATTTGCTCCAATGAAATATGGGTTTAAGTGTCCCTCTAATCTGAGACCACCATGGTGACTTTCAAGCAACTCACTGTGCTTTGGTGTCGAACTATCTGAATTTTTAATTCAATAATGGAAGATTTTTGGATATAGTCAAGTACTTGAGGAGTTGGTGTGTGAATCAAGATGGGATTGATCACTTTGGTTTAGGAGCTCTATTCAATTATATTTCAATTTAATAAATTCTTGGCCAGGGTAGTCCTTATGAGGGGTCATAGGACTGACTGCTTTGAGATACGATTTGGATGTATTTTTTAGAGTTGATGTTTAACTCTGAGTCATCCTATATATAGAGGTCAAAGGGATTATTATACGATAATCATATTCGCGTAGGTTCTGAATATTGCGATTATGACTATTCGATCTATCCAGACATCGGATACTATTGCTAGATAGTCACTTTGATTGGTATAGAAAATGGTTCCTATGCTACTGGCTTAGGATCAAATCTACGGGGTCACATATACTAGAGGTTCCTATCTGATCTAATGGCTGATAAAGAGTCCCACCAAACTGAGATTCTATGGTCAAAAGTTCTACTAGATTGGGACTCTTCGACCAAGAGTCTTACTGGGTTGGAACTCTGGATCCTATCTATTTGGGACTTTATAATCATGAGTTTCACTTGATTCGAACACTGCGATCAAGAGTCCCACTGGTTTGGGACTCTTTGATTAAGAGTTTTATTTTGATAAGACTCTACTGTCCGGACATCCACCAGATTTGGACTCAGTATTTATATGAGATTTAATTAGTGATTTGATTGCTAATTAACTCAATTTAATTGAGTAATAATTTTTGGTTCAAGTCCAACTGAATTGGATTTAGTTGGGTTTGATCTGATTAGGTTATGAGATGACCTAATCACCGAGGAGGTTTGATCCCTGATTTGATCAGGGGTTGGGCTTGATCAATTCTTGATTTTATTAAAATTTAATTGAGCCTAATTAAGCCTAATTGGTTGGATTTATTTTAGTCTAAGTGGGCCTAACCAAAGTTGATTGAAATGAGTTCAATTGGATAAGGTTTAAATTCAAACCAGTTTGACTGGTCTTCCTTTCTTGCGCTACCTCATGTTTCTACGCCCACCTTTTTCTACAAGAAATTGTTCCTCGTAACAATTTTTCCATGCTAAGAAGAGTCCACGCCTAGTTTCTCCATGCCCCACATGGATAAGGATTGGTGGTTAGTGTTTCAAGTTTGAATGAGATTCAAATTTAAATAAGGAACCAATCCCATTCTTATCCATGCACCATATCTGTTTTGTGCGCCCACATATCTGCATGAGAAAAGGTTTCTCGTGGGTTTTCTCCATGCATAAAGAGGGTGTGCACCTAGCTTTCTCACACCCCAAGTTGATAAGAAAGGGTTGGTTACTATTTGAATTCAAATGGACAACCACTTCAATCTTATCCTCCCACACGTAGAAGACTCGGTCTTGTGCAAAATAAAAAGAAAATTCCTTTTGGGTGTGTGCACATCTTTTTGAGAGAGAGAAAGAGTGCATGAGATTTCCCTTCTATATGGAAAATTTAAAATTCCATGAGAAAAAAATACAAAGAGAGGTGTGGGCACAGGGTTTTTTTGAGAGCTTACCTTAGGGTTTTGACCTTGGGTTCGGAAAGATTTTGTGTGAGCTACAAGTGTCGTGAGTGCACCAAATTTTAGGGAGAACCTCCTCTACCTCTCTACTATGTCCATTGATGATCTAGAGCATCTAAAGAGTCCGTGGATCAAGATTAAAGCTATTCGATCAACATCAACCATCGAAGGATTTCGACGTCAAGCTAGCACTCGAGAGAAGCCGATGAGGACCAAGACCTCGTGTGGATGATCCGTGAAGGCCAGACACACTATGTGGCTACATCGTTATGAGTGAACCTCCCTGACAGTGATCGAATTATGGTGTTCGGCTATCCACATAGGTATCGTGTTCTGAACACGTAGTGTAGTAGTAAATAGTTTATTGCTATCAATTTAGTTTTCAAATTCAAAGCATGTACATCATATTTAGATTCTAAGTGTAGGATTTTTTATATGATTAGTAGCTTATAATTAATTAGATTAATTATATTTTTATTATATTTAATATATTTTTGAAAAAGTTTCAAAATCAAGCTAGTAACCCTGCACTGGAAACCTTCACCTATTGCCCCTTTTCGATACCCTATTGAGTTGAGGTGTACTAGAAGGTGTCCATTATGAGCGTTGAGAATAAAATAGCTCCTACTGAAGTCCAATGGAATGTCCAGTCTTAGTGTGACTCCATCCAGAGTCATGACCACCATGTCCAAACTTTATCCAAGCCTTTCTCCAGTTCCATTCCAATTTAGGAAGGTCGACCTCCAATTCATGTATGCCGGACGACCTCCTCAACTGTAATCATTAGCCTTCTTTCAATGATCGCAGAATTAGCTAAAGGCATAATGAACTTCATCCGAACAAACTTGAATAGTGAGAGAAATTATCAATCAACTAACATTGGTCTTGGTATTGGTAGAACTCCGTCAAGTATCAAATCTCAACACAAGCCTGACTTTGTCTGCCGACCGACCTCGAAGGTGGCCAAATTTCTTCACTGTGGATGATAGTATATCTCACCAATTTTATATCAAGGACTCCAGCCAGCCAAATTCATTTCTAGTTGAACTCCATTTAGCTAAATTCTTTTCTAGCCAATTTTTTCTACTACATCTTATGAATGGCAACCGACTTTGAAAGTAGCTAAACTTTCAAGAGTAGCCAAAATAGAGCTAACAAGTAGCCACGAGTCTTGGTAGTCACCTATCTCAACTTTCAGTCAAACTCCTTCAAGAAACCCTAGCCACAGTCCTTAATGAAGAACCCACTACCCTCTCTCTCTCTGATCTCCAGCCTGAATGTTTGTATAAGCTCTCGATCGATCTTAAATGTGGCTGAGCTTCTCAAAACTATCAAAGATAGCATTGGTAGAATCCAATCAACTGCAAGCTTACCTTCCACTGCTTAGAAGCCAACCTTCAAGTTCGGCCAGTTCGATCTCAAATTCTTCATCTCAATATGAATAACCTGCTACCAAGCATGGACGATTCCAACTTCCTATCCGAACTTCGTCAAATGGAATTGAACCACCTACAAGTTGCAATAAATGACAGTCCACTCTCTATAACAAACTCCATATGTCCTAAATAGCCTATTGATATTCTGTTATGGCCATCGCTATCATTCTGTTACAAACTCTATCTATATAAGAGACTCTCCAGATACGTCTTCTTTTCTAAGCTCACTTCTTTGCTAAATTCTTCTAATTACTCTACTCTTGTTAGCTAGAAAACTAACTTGAGCGTCGAAGGATCCTATTAGAGTTACCCACCTTCGATTTGGACTTTATCTTACAGGTCTCGTCGGCGACCTCGTCTGCTCTAGCTCTAGCAAACTCCAATGTCAGCATTATTTTTTGCACCAATAGGATTGACGCTAGATGAAGGGCTTCGTTGAGCCCTTGTTCTTAAAGGAGTATCCAATCGAGTTCATCTTCAATCTCATTTTTGCTCTATTTTTTTCTAATCTCTTCTTGTTCTAGTAAGATGCCACCCAAGAAAGCTTCAACCCGACGATCCACCACCTCCACCGCCAAATTCAACCTAGATGAACTCACTCCAACCTCATCGCTGGTGCCTCAACCTCCACCAACAATCATGATGGATTTAGAGTAGTTCAGCCTACTAATACAGCAAGTTAAAGACCTTACTGAAGTAGTGCAGGCCATGAAGTAGCCTCCAACACCGGTTCAACCAGAAAGACTCTCGTCGGAGTATCAAGAACTGGTGTAGGGGAGGCAAACTTGGGCAAGTCAGCCAGTGACCCCTAAGAAGGGAAAGCAGAGAGCTCCTATTCCAACTATGATTCCAGCCTCGAAAGGTCTCTACCCCCTATAGCCAACCACCCATTAAGATTCATGATCGAGACAATATTCTCAATCAGAAGCTCCAAGAAATGAACCGACGGATTGAGAAACTCTGCCATGCTGGCCCCATCCATATCCCGTCGAACTTTAAACTCTTCTAGTTTGAGAGTTATGACAGAACTACTAACCCAGCCGACCATCTTAAAGCCTTTAGAACTATGATGCTGCTCCATGGTGCACCTAATGCCATTCTCTGTCAAGCTTTTTCCTCTAATCTGAAAGGAGCGGTAAGAAACTAGTACTTGAGCCTCAAATCAGATACCATTTACTCTTTCTACCAGATGAGTCATTTGTTTGTAGCTCACTTTATCAACAGCCAACATCAGAGACAAGGTTCAGACTTCCTTGTCCACATCAAGCAAAAAGAAGAAGAGTCCATCCAGGCTTATGTAAGCCATTTTAATGCTGCTGCTTTGAAGGTCTGAAATTTGGACCAATCTATTACCATGGCTACACTGATGGATGGTCAGTGCAGCCTCTAGAAGAATGATCTTCTCTTCTTTCTGGAGAAGAAGTATCCCTAAGACTTTGTTGACATGCTGGCTTGGGCTGAAGGCTACACTAAAGTAGAGGAGACCATCAAGTTGAAAGATGAAGAAGCCATAGGAGAGCAGTAGGTAGGTGAATCTAGTAAGCTCGCAATTATTGAGAAGTCGAGTGAAGCTCAATCATGCTTTAGAACTCCTCCTAAGCATAGATAAACTTGAACTCCATCTTGGGCACATCGATTGAGAAGTCTGGATCGGAGGGCATGGTGAAACTCCTTTTTTAGAAGATTTCACAACTATGTCCCATGAACGCTCTGAAGATCCAAGTGCTAATGAAGATCAAGAAGTAACTGCCAAAGCCAGAAAAGATATGGTCTCATCCAACTAAGCACAATCCTAACAAGTACTACCTCTACCATCATGACGACGATCATGATATTGAAGAATACATCCAACTCCAAGATGAAATTGAGAAGCTCATCAGACGAGATCGATCGGACTGCTTTTTAAGACATCGATCAAAAAGGAGGAAAGATCGACCAAGAGCCCTATCGCAGCTTGAACCATCTTGAGGGATGTGCCATAAGGAGATTGGCCTCCACTTGAAATCATCAACATCATTGCTAGAGGATATCGACAAGGGAGACTAGTGGATCTACAGAGCCAGTAAAGAGGCAGAGACTGAGGAACCCATCGCTTTTACTGAAGAAGATGCATAGGAGGTTCAATTTCCTTACAATGGCATGGTTGTAGTAACTTTATGTTAGATGTGTGCCCTAGAAGTTAAATTGGCCAACACTTGTAATATACTTTCTAGAAATATTTTTATAATTTTAACTAAAAATTAATAAAAAAATATTTTTTCTATCATATTATGTATAAAGTATCTATGATACATCCTTTAAGTTAACAAAAATGATAATATATATCTTCAAGAGTTAAAAATTTAAGACATGTATTATCATAATTAACTCATAAACTGTTCCTCATTATAGGATCATCAGGAGGATGGTGATCAATCCAAAAGATCGATGTATAATCACTTTTCTAAGATAGATGAGTCTTGAATTTTTGGTGTGGAGGCACCAAAATGAAAGTACAGACACTTATTGAGAACAAGGGTACTGAGCATAACCATCTCGAGTAGTCATAAGTGAGTCTACCTTTTCATCGATGACTAGCTCGATGCTGCAGTTGTGTGTCTAGTTATTTGATTTAAGGTACATTGGTAGTTCACCTTGAGGGTATTATAATTTGACTATACTATAACTCAATCTTCTGATTATTCAGAATTCTGAGGTGTATATTGGCTATAGCATGTTCATTGTAGGAACAGGATCGCACCAAAATGAGATCTATCAACCTTGGTAGAGAAGTAGTCCTATGATGATCATGAGATTGAGTCCTAAAATTCATGGCCATGGTAGTGTGAATTAATAGAAAAAAGTTTCTATTAGGATTTTACATCAAACTCAAATCAAATGATTTATTCATATGACGGATGTTAAGTCTGATGAGTTCACCTTAACCTTAATCCTATCAGGATTTATGATAGAAGAACCCAATCACATAAGTGACTGCACCAAGAGGTTCGTATTCAATTATGATGGATTGCCATTATATACTGCTAGGTATCACTAATGAATTTTGGAATCAATTAGAATTATCTTGATGATCTACAATTTTAATTGGATGAATTGAAAGAATTTTGGTCCATCAAAAGATATTTTGATGATGTCGATGATGGAGATCATGATATATCTTATTACTATATAAAACTAAATCTAACTGAATGATACAAATAAGAATTTGAATCCAGATATCATCAATTGGGCTAATCTAGAAAATCATGCTAGAACATCATTGAGCCTAACATTCTCCTTTTGTAGTCTTTCTGGTTCATCTTGTCTAAATCAAAATAGATTTGGCTTATCTAGAAGCCCTATATGAGTTTGTCCTGGTATGACTAGAGCTTATCCAGATCAGAATAGGGCTTGTCCTAAAATCATGAGATGAAATTTGGATAAGGCTCATGCGAGAGCCCCGTATGGTTTTGTCTTGATATGACTGGACCTTATCCTGACCTAATCAAGACTTGTCCTAAAAGAAATGAGCTTGTCTTAAATCTCATAAGATGGGAATGGAACAAGGGTTGTCTTAACCAAATTAGGATTTATCCTAAAATCATCAGATAAAATTAGGACAAGGGTCGTTTGATCCATTCTTTGCAAGAATTAAAGGATTGGCGCGTGCCCCCTGGGAATTCTCTTGGGGTGCACACCCTTGATGCGATTAACATGGAGAGGAGGGCACACATCCCTCTTAGTGCATGCCCCTAATGGATAGGCATGGGTGGTTACCCATTTGAATGAAATTTGAATAGGTCAAAGTGTTTGATACCATTCAAACTCTAGGAGAGATGTTATCTATGCCAACTTCTTTTTATCCAAAATTAATTGGTGTCAAATTCAACTTATTTTTTATGAAAAAATGAGAAATAATATCAAATGTGGCATGGAAAATTAAGGGAGTCCTTCTACTTTAAGAAATGTAATTGCTTAAAGCTCTAGGACTCCTGGGTGGTGCAAAGGTCCATAAATAGACCCCTATGCAAGGTAATTTGTGTCCCGATTGTTCCACGCCCAGATGCTTTCTCTCCCACCATCTCCCACACCCTCTTTCTGCTCCTCTCCCTCTTCTCATGCCCAAGGAGTTGGGCATATCAGCGAACAAGAGTTGGGTTGCTGATCCTGCGAAGGCTGCATTGATGATTTCTTGATCGAGAGACGGACATGTTGCTGTCGGAGATTAGATCGAAGATGCACCAAGTTGATTCTAGATCTAATCTTCTGAAATCAAATCCAATAGGTGAAGACATCCAGATCTGATCCAAATGAACTTTAGTAGAGGCCAGACACGTGCACGACTGGATCCAGAACCTCCATGTGCTGTTAGATCATTGACAAGATAAATTATTTACCCAAATCAGGTAACAATAGTTGTTATGATTTAATTTAATTTTAGTATTTGACATCAGATCATATCAATTAGATTTGAGAACTCTCAGATCTAAGTAGAAATTTTTTAAAATTTTGCTACAGATCAGATCAGATCAATCATGTAGTAGGAAAATCATATTTTTCTTCAACTGGTATCAGAGCTATGTTAGCAGTTCTTCAGATCAGGTTTTGATCTAATTTTTAATTTATTTATGATCTAATATGAATAATTTTAGATATTACATAAGATGTAATCAGATCTAAAGATTAAGTTAAAAATATCATATATGCAATATATATGATGCATGTCTAGACTAGATTTATAGATCTGTTCTATGAATTGTCTAAAATAAATTTTTTTTTGATATGATCAATTTAAAAATTTATTTTTAGATGTTATATCAGATATAATTAAATTTGAAACATGCATGTATGGTTTTAAATATGATAATGAGATGTATACAAAGCATGCATAGTTTAAATCTTTAATCATATGTGAGATATATGTTAGATTAAACTATTTTGTAGCATAGTTTTCATATTTCTGATTAAGGCATTCTCCTTAGCCGTCTGGTCATAAGAGTAAGAAGGATTTAAAGGCCCTCTCTTTTTATTCAATGGGATGCTCTTATGGCATGTAAGGATGCTGCGTGTTTATCCTTAATCAAAAATTAGAAATTATTTTTCTACAAAATTCTAGATCTTGAAACTCTAGGATCTTTGATGCAAGTTTTGTTTATGAACCCTGAACTTAATTAAAAATTAAGTTTATAAAATTAATTAGATCTAAAATACCTTCATAAAACATAGGTCCGGGTATGCGTAGCTTAATTAGGTCAAGCGGTTGATCAAACCAAATCAAGAATTGGTTAGGTAGGATTAAAAGAGCTTAGTTTTGACTAGCTCAATAGTTATAAGTCTTAATTAAGGTTGACTCACAGTCACATGTGGTCAATTAAGTTAAGATCTAATTTGGCTCTACAGTTCGAGCCTTGGATTGTGGGCTAACCCAATCAATTCTGGTTCGATAATTTGGTGTCTAAGATAAGTTTGGCAGATATGATTAACTAGTTTTTAATTGAGAGCTACTCGATCTGAATTCATTCATGTTGAGTTAATGGCATATTTCTTCCATAAGTCTCACTTACCTAGCCATTTGGGTTGACCCAATTTTGGTTTGAGGTGGCTAACGATTCAAGCTAATCCATGCTACTAGGTTAGTCATAATCGTTATGACTAAGTCTAAGAGACCTATGTCAAATCTCTCTAAGAAAATATTAAGTCATAAGTCTTCCACCATTGTAGATGTGTGGATCCTTCTCGGGGTTGATTATTCTCAGTTGGATATAGTGGTTCAGTTGCACCAAGAAGACGCAAACACTTCTATTAGGCATTGGATGCTACAGATTAGAGGATGGGTTGGGCTGAATATTTTGGATACGGTGAGGGACCCAATCAAAAATTTAGTTCATGTAAATGGTAGGTCTGACTTAACTAAGGAGTGGAGTAATATTTTGGATATGGTTAGCTTCATGAATTAAAGATCAAGTTTGGATGCACTATGTTTAGAAAAACATTGGACAGAGTTGTCCATCCATTGGTTGATCCATCATCAATAACTATTAGGTGAGATAGTGAGTCAATCGATGGGACCGCACTACCCACTAGAAATCTATGATCATAGAGATTTTCACATCTTTGCCAAAAAAGTGTAGAGATTCAAAAAAATAATGAAAGCCTAATTTATTTAAAAATAAAACTCCTAAATAAATTGATCAAGTCAAATTACAAGTCTAACTAGAAACTTTTGATTCTCTACAGAAAAAAATTTGTGTCCAACACCTTGACCCGAATCCTAGATACCCATAGATTGATCGAACCTAATTTCAAGAATTGGCTTAGGAACTTCAAAATAGTTTTAAATTTTGAGAAGCTATCCTATGTATTAGACTAGGAGATTCCCACCCTACCAACCCATCCGACCGCTGAACAAAGAGCGTCTTATGAGAAGTGGTCAGATGACGATAATAAGGTCAGGTGCTATATGTTGGGCTCCATTTTAGATGACTTGCAGTGCCAACATGAAGATATAAAGACTACATGCCAAATGTTGGCTCACCTGCAAGAGTTATTTGGTGAATAGAGTCGTGCAGTGTGTTATCAAGTCTTTAGAAAACTTTTTAAGACTCAGATGCATGATGGGCAGTTGATCCAAGATAATTATCTGATGATGATCAAGGATCTGGAAGAGCTTGAGAAGCTCAGAGTTATCATGGATAAGAACTTGCAGATTAATATGATCCTGCAATCCTTGATTGATATGTATGGGCAGTTCATCATGAATTTTCATATGAATAAACTCTAGTGCATGCTGGCTGAATTATTAAACATGTTGGTTACAGCTGAGCAAACTATGAAAGGTTCAAAGGGGTCAGTTTTGTTTGTGGAGTAGACTTCTACCAAGAGAGTCTTTTGGTAAGAAAAAAAAGTCTACAAAGAAGCAGAAGACAAAAGGGAAGAAGAAGAAGGGCAAACCAAAGAAGAAGGCCGTAGAGAAGGAAAAGTATTTCCACTGCAACTCTGATGGCCATTAGAAGTGGAACTGCCCTTCATACCTGGCCAGCCTGAAGAACAAGAAGGTGGCAGGTCCTTCTAGAGGTATGCTCATCATTGAGACTAACCTTATGATTTCTTCTGCATCTAGTTGAGTGTTTGACTCTAGTTCTAGTGCTCACTTGTGCACTTCTATACAAGATCTTGAGGAGAGTAGGAGGCTGAGGGATGGCAAGATGATCCTGCATATCAAAAATAAAGCAAGAGTTGCTACTATGATCGTAGGAACCTACCCTCTACAATTACCATCTAGATATGTCTTAGTTTAGGGACTGTTATTATGTACCTACTAAGAGTAGGAATTTGATTTCTGTTTCATGCTTGGCACATGAGAACTAATGTAATTAGTTTCTTCAAGAACCATTATACTATCTTTTCTGAAAGAAATAAAATTGCAAGTAGTTTCTTAATTAACAATCTCTATCAGTTACATATTAATATTTCTATTTTCAATATCAAGCAAAATGTGAATGCCGTAGGATTTAAGCAACCTAGGGATAGTTTAAACAAAAGATATCTGTGGCACCTTATGCTAGGTCATATAGCTGAAGAAAGGATTGACATATTGGAAAAATCCAAACTAATGAATCCGTTGACTTTCGAGTCATATCCGATTTATGAATCATGCCTTCAAGATAAAATGACCAAGCTTTCTTTTATAGGACATGGGAAAAAGGCCACAGACCTACTTATCCTGGTACATATAGATGTATGCGGCATATTTGATGTGCCGAGTAGAAGCAATTTTTTCTACTTCATCATCTTTACTGATGATCTCTTGGTATCGGTATGCATATCTGATGCGACACAAGTCTGAAGCTTTTGAAAAGTTTAAGAAATTCAGACACAAAATAGAAAAGCAAATCGGAAAGCTCATTAAGATTCTTCGATCAGATTGAGAAGGTAAATATTTTAGTCAAGAATTTATAGACTATCTCAAGGATAATGGCATAATCTTATAATGGACTCCGCCTATGTTGCTCAATTATGCAACTCAAAAAAGAGGGGTGAATTAGATTTTTTTTTTAAAATTTAAACTTAAAAATAGAATTGCAATATGTACTTTTAAAGTTTTAAGTGAAGTGAGGTGAGTTAGGTAAGTAAGATGCAAGAGCCTAGTTTAATGGAAACAAATTAAATACAATAGAATAAGTAAAGAGAAAGAAGAGAGAAACAACATGAGTAAGATGATTTATAATGGTTTGGTGCCAACCTTGTATCTACATCCACTCTCCAAGCTCCTACTTGGGAATTTCAATCCACTAACATATTCAAACGAATACAACGTTGAATCCTCTGATCCTAGCTATCCTAAGCTAGAAATTTTATTTTTTGAGTACAAGCCAATCCAATACAATCTGATTCAAGGTTTGGATTAACCTTTCCAAGCTTTGGAAACCTCCAAAAGCTTGAGCACCAAAATAGTAAAACAAAGTGAAAGTGGATGTATAAATTTAGCACACTTAGCTCTTAATTAGCATAATAAAATTTTAAAAAATCTTTACATAAATTAGAGAAAGCTTTTAAAAATTCTCTCAAAGAGATTGAAGACTTGAATGTACATTGGAGAAGTAGTTGAGCTTGAAATCAATGCTTCTCTTGCCTAGGGCTGGGTTTTTTTTTAGCTGAATATTCACTTGATTTTCTTGATGATTTTCTTTCTTTTTCAAGACTTTTAAATCCTCATTCAATGCTGAAAGATGAATAGTAGCCATTGAAGATCATTTGGGAGATATTAAATGCACCGAATGGAGAAGAAAAATAGTTGTTACAGAAATTCCATCGTAGGAGGCATCCCTTAGGTTGCCCCTTTCGTAATAGACGAGAAAAATAGCATTCTGTATATTGTGTACAGAACCTACAGGAGGTGCCCCATAGGTCACCTCTTTTTTCATGAGGCATCCCATAGGTCATCCCTTTTTGCATTCCAATTCAGAAATAGCGTGCCGGTCCTGCGTGCTAGTTGCTAAAGAAAAAGAGTCGACCTACGGATCGCCCTCTTTTATCCAAAATGTCACATCTTTACTTTTAAGCTTCCAAACAAATTGAGACCACCTCCAAATAAATCGACATTATCTTGAAAGTTCTTGAGGCTTCTGAAAAACTTTAATTTTTGCTCCAACTTAACTAAATTTTAAATTGGCCATCTTTAACCAAGTTTTTGCAATATAAAAATTCTTGAAAATCCTAAAATAATTTTTAAAAATATCTCTAAGAATATAAATTAATAGTACCCCTCTTAATTATTTTATGCTCATCAAAATCATTCCTAGGGACAACAATCTCCTTCTGTTTGATGATGATAAAATAATTGAGTATAAGCAAAAATAAAGTGAATTTGATATTGAATAGAGAGATGTCATTTTAAGTTAAGAAACTCAAAAATAGATATATGCAAGTGATGAGTTCAAATGTACCTAATTTAGGTTGTTATTTTGTACATATTGCATTTTTTATAAAAATTCAGTAATTTTTGATATATAGGATGCAAAAAAGAAAGCATGCTTTCAACAGAATCATAACAAAGGTTTTAAAAAAACCATGGTAATGGGTTACCCTAACAATTTGTTTATTATTTTCATATTAAGTATTTAATTTCAGTAATTTGACTATGAAACTATAATAATAAACTTGAAACTTTAACAATTTATTTCATTTTTAATTTGCTTATACTATTTGCATGCATAATATATTAATCTTTTTCAATGAATGATACCTTCTTCCCTTTTTTGACATCATCAAACATATAAAAAAAAAAACTCTCCCTCAATAAATTTTTTATATTTTGCTACTGAATTAACATTCTATTATGAGTATAAACAACATTTATAAACCAAAATTATAAGTCATAGACATACAAAATTATTTGAATTGTGCAAGGTACATGATTTATTGCATTCATAGGCATCATATATATATATATATATATATATATATATATATATATATATATATATAAGAGTCATATTAACCATATCATCCAAACTAGAGTCAAGGTACAATATTCATTCAAATATAAGTTATAGGCCTTCAATGTACACAAAACATGGATAAATAAAAAAAATAATCAAAAAGTATAGAGGCCTAGCTAGATCTTAAATACATAAGTCTAACTATACTAAATCTAATCAATATCACGACTGGAGGCATCAGAATCAGATGAAGAATCTAAGATACTATGAGGAGTATCAGGATCAAGTCCATGGGTACGTCCTCGACCACATCTACCTCGACCACGGGTAGAAGTACCGGCACGAGCAGAGGTGGCATGAACAAGAGGGCGAGAGGGTTTAGCTATGAAGGAAGATGAAGTTTGGGACAAAAGAATAAGTTGAATAGAATCAAGCTGTCCCACTGCTCTCAATAAGGACTGCATGAATGTACCAATAGCAGTAGAGACATCCTCACCAGATTCTCTGATCTCATCCCTCAAGGACTAAATCTCGACCTCTAATGCATGGAGAAGACTGTCATCCTTCATTGATAAAGCAGAAATCAAAGGAACAAACTCACTCGACTGAGGGATCCCCAACCCCATCACCTATCTTTGTAAATTCAAGATCCTACCGATCAATCTCAGCACTGATCCCTCGAGCTCCTCAAGGGGAGCAGACTGGGCAATGAGCATCTGAAAGAGTGTAGTGATGTGAGGAACCATCATCTAATCAGGTAGTGGGTCAGTCTAAAATCTCTCCTCCTGAGCAGAACTCGAGGTGACCTGATTGGCCAACTACTAAGACAGACGATCGACAATCTACTTGTTAGGATTTGATGCCTCAAATTTGATGCACAACAAGAAAAAAATTAATTTTCAGTACAGCAGTCGAGCCGACTCTGATACATGGTCGAGCCAGCTTGGATTGAAATTGAGCTGGCTCAGGCAGATAGACAATACGAGTCTAGGAGAGATGCAGTCAAGCTAGCTTGATCCTTGATCGAGCCAGCTCGATGGAGGTGAATAGAACACGATGGAGTTTTTTCTATTTGGACTTAGATTATGATCATTCCAAGGGGTCTATGGGAGTTGTGCGTGGACCACAGGATCCAACGGTCATGAAGGATTATGGTCATGATCTGAAGGTAGAAAAATATTCTAAGATTTCATCAAAAATATGTTTGACTCATATTAGGAGAATGAGCCATGTTAGAACTCCTGTGAACTACTGAGAAGAGAATTCTCATCCTATTTAAAGGACTGAGATACTGTAGAACAAAAAAGATGATGTGTGTGGCATGAGAGGCACGTAGAGAGGCTCAGACAGCCATCGAGAGGAGCTTGGCAGAGTGTTAAGTACATGCAACCCATGAGAGAGAGAAGCAATAGGTGCATAGCATCCGACGAGGAGGCTGTGAGGATAGAGCATCTTATAGTTTCTATAGGTCTCCTCGGGATTCTGAGAGAACTTTTATGAGGATAGCTTCTAGTTGAGAAAGATTTATGTACGGTGAGTTAAGAGTGGATGTTCTCCTCTTGTACCTTTTTTTCTCTTTCATAGTGAAGCTTTGCATGCCCTTGGAGGCGAGCCTTTAGGCTGATCTGCATACTTGATTATTTTTTATTTTATTTTTTTCTTCTTCTTACCGTAATAATTTGGTACTAGATCCATAATAAATGGTATAAGAGTAGCTGATATCCCAATAGTTTGGTATCAGAGCGAGTTGATACCATAATATTGCTATGATACATGATTGACAATCTACTGAGATACAAGGTTGGCGATCCACCGAGATACAAGGTCGGCAACCGGTTGTGAGAGAAGGTTAGCAATCATCTTGAGCTGATCATCTCCAAATCTGATGGTTGTATCTCTACTCTCAAATGGTGATATAAATACATCCCTCATCACAGACTTTGAGGGATCAGCCTCATGATCAAACACAAACTGAATATCAAAAGATTCTTTGTGATCATAAGGAGATGAAGATGGTCTCTCCTCCTCTGCTCTATCCTCCTTCTCCTCCTCGGTTACTCTACCACCTCTGGTCCATCGATCACCAACTCGAACATAACCCATAGATGCAAGGAATTTGCATTGTAGGTGTTAGTATGGGCTAAATGGGTGGCATCCTCTCCCTCCAAATCAACTCCAAAGTTTCTAAAGATCCTAGTGAGTGCCATGCCATAGGGTAAAGGAGTTTTCAATCTAATCACTACCTCTCGCATGGTATCAATCATTAGGGCTGGCAAGTTCAGAGAAATTTCACATACAATATGATGCATAATACATAGATTCCTACTAGATACAAAGTCAAACCTACCAGCTGTAGGAAAGAAAATAGTGCAGACAATGTGATGGAGTACCCTTATTTCCACACTGAGGTCTCTACTAGCATCCAATTTTTCAATACCACTAACTTCATCCTTTTGTAAAATAGATCTTAGTCCATCTTCTTTGTTCAACAGTTTGTCAGAGGTAAATCCTTCACAGGGCAGATGGATGAGAAAGCCTAACTGCTAAGCATTAAACTCCACTTTAACTCCTTTAACTAGGGACCTCACTTTTTCATCAAAAAATATAAAGTTTTGATAAAATTCCCAAACTAAATCAATGGAAATTATTTCTTTCAATGTGCATAATGAACCCCAACCCAAATATTTTATCTTTTCACCAAATAAAAATCCATCTTTTTCTAGAAATCAAAAATTAATGTTTCTTTTCAGAGCAATCTTTCTATTAAAAAGAAGTTTCTTGTTGGAAGTTACCGGAGAAGCAGAGAGTGTCGGAATAAGTGCTAGGTCTGGAGAAAAAGCAACCTTCTTCTTCTTACTCTATTCTTTTTCAAGCCCACGAGTGGACTTCCGACATTGAGGAAGCTTCATCTAGGGCATCATTTATTGAGCAGGCAGGATAGTGGCAAAAAGAGGGAAGAAAGATCAAGGATGTGAAAGGTTTGTCGGAGAGAGTGGATTTTTCAAGAGGAACTAGGGTTTAGTTAAAGATTAGGGCTTGCGGTAGGTTTAAAGATAGAGAAAAAATAGTAGGAACAGGAGAGGAAAGGGACAGAGAATATTTGAGAGAATGTTTCGGAAGAGATTGGGTGTGGTTGGAAGGAGGTTACGGAGAGATTTAGGAGTTTGGTGGGAGCGAAGGAAGAAGTGCCTAGGAGAGAAAAGAAAGAGGGTGTCCTGCAAGAAATGGGAAGATGAACAGTGTCCCGTTTCCTTAAAGCCCAAAGAAAAAATTTGAGAGAAGGATAAAAATACCCTTTGGGGCATCCTTTAGGATGTTCCTTTTTGCATGGGGCGACCTAGGGGGCGCCCCATCTTGATCAAAAATTTAATTTAGCCTCTTTTTAAACAAATTTATGATTAAGACTTAGAATCAAGGAATTTTTGTCAAAGGAGAAGAGTAGATTGTGTCTCAAGGGATCACTAATAGGAAGATTTTGAGGACCACTTGAGATCTCTAAGATAATGGATCCAAGATATCTAACTTTCTTCTAATTTCACAAAATTTATCTTCAATCAAAGGTTTTGTAAAGATGTCTGCTAAATATTTTTTAGAGGAAACAAAGTCAATCAATACGTTATTATTTTGCACATGCACTCTTATGAAATGATATGTAATTTTTATGTATTTTGACCTAGAATGTTGGATTGAATTTTTAGTTAAGTTGATGCCCTAGTGTTGTCACATCTTATGGGAATGTTATTAAGTTTTACTCCAAAATCTTCGAGTTATTGCTTAATCTATAAGATTTAAGAATAATAATTTTTGACTGTAATGTATTTGGCCTCGGCCGTACACAATGCCACCAAATTTTATTTCTTGCTAAACTAAGAGATTAAGTTTACACCGAGTAATTGGCACATTCTACTGGTACTTGTTCTATCTAATTTACATCCTATAAAGTCTGCATCTGAGTATCCTATTAAATTTATGGATGATTGTTTAGAAAATCATAAGCCTAATGTTTGAGTTCTATTTAAATATTTCAAGATTCTTTTAACAGTATTTAAGTGAGATTCTTTAGGGTTGGATTAAAATCTTGCACACATACAAACACTGAACATGATATTAGGCCTACTAGTAGTAAGATATAACAAAGATCCTATCATGCCTCTATAAATTTTTAAATCAATATTCTTATCATTTTCATCCTTGTCAAGCTTACATGAAGGACTCATAGGTGTGCCAATGCATTTAGAGGTCTCCATTTTAAATCTTTTTAATAGTTTCTTTATGTACTTTCTTTGGCTTATGAAGATCTCATCTTTAGACTACTTAATTTGAAGTTCGAGAAAAAAAGTGAGTTCTCCCATCATGCTCATCTCGAACTCCCCCTGCATGAGCTTGGCAAAATCTTGGCTTAAAGTTTCATTAGTGGATCCAAAGATGACATCATCAACATATATTTATATCACAAGAATGTCATCAATCTTAATTTTTATAAAAAGAGTTGTATCTACTTTTCTTCTAGTGAAATCATTTTCTAGCAAGAATTTACTTAATCTTTTGTACCAAGCTCTAAGAGCTTGTTTTAAACCATATAAAGCTTTATTTAATTTGAAAACATGGTTTTGAAAAGTATGATTTTCAAAACCAGGGGGCTGCTCTACATATACTTCTTCCATAACGAATCCATTTAGAAAAGCACTTTTACATTCATTTAAAATAATTTAAAGTTTATAAAATATGTATAAGCAAGCAACAGTCTTATAGCTTCTAGTCTAGCAACAGGTGCAAAAGTCTCATCAAAATCAATTCCTTCTTATTGATTATACCCTTTAGCTAATAATCTTGCTTTGCTTCTTATGATATTTTTATTTTCATCTAATTTATTTCTAAACGCTCATTTTGTTTCAATTATAGGATGATCTTTTGGTCTTTCAACTAGGGTCCATACATTATTCCTTTTAAATTGATTAAGTTCTTCTTGCATTGCATTTATCCAATTATAATCTTTTTGGACTTCATCAATAGTTTTTGGTTCAAAATAAGAGACAAAAGCAAAATAATTATTCACATCTCTTAGTAAGGATCGAGTTCTTATCCCATGTGTAGGATCACCAATGATGAGTTCTTTGGGATGATTGTGAACATACCTCCATTCTTTTGAAAGGTCATTTAAACCTTTGGATTGTTCTTGTTGATCTTGCTGTTCTTCATCTTTATCCTTCTTTTTATCTTCAAGTACCTTATCATTTTAGATTGATGACTCCTTTATAGTGAGCTCATTCATACGTTCAATAATTTGACCTGCATCATCAATACCCTCTCTCTTTCTTATTAGAAGATCATTAGCTTCATCAAAGATAATATGTATTGATTCTTCTACAACTAAGGTTCTTTTATTGAAAACTCTAAAGGCTTTACTAGAGATAAAATAACCAAGAAAAATTGCTTCATCTGATTTAGCATCAAACTTACCCAACTTATTGTTACCATTATTTAAAACAAAATATCGATAACTAAAGACGTGAAAATAAGCAATGTTGGGTTTTCTTTCTATCCAAAGTTCATAAGGTATTTGTTTTAAAAGAGGTCTAATTAAAGCATGATTTAAAATATAGCATGTTTTGTTTATTGCCTCTGCCCAAAAATACTTTGGAAGGTGGCTTTCACATAGTATGGTACGAGTCATTTCTTTAAGTATTCTATTCTTTCTCTCTATTATCCTATTTTGTTGGGGTGTTCTAGATATATAAAAGTTATGATCAATGCCCTTTTCATCACAAAACTTTTCAAAATCATAAATTTTAAACTCTGTGCTATGATCACTACGAATTTTAAGAATTTAAAGATCTTTTTCATTTAAAACTTTTCGATAAAACTTGATAAAACCTGAAAAAGATTCATTCTTAGATGCCAAAAATAAAATTCATGTAAATCAAGAGAAATCATCAATAATCATAAATCCATATCTTTTTTCACCTAAGCTTGTAGTTCTAGTGGGTCCAAATAAATCCATATGTAATAATTCCAATGGCCTAGAAGTTGAAATAATATTTTTACTTTTGAATGAAACTCTAGTTTGTTTTTCTAATTGGCATGCATCACATATTTTATCTTTTCAAAATTTAGTTTGAGTAGCCCAACAACTAAATTCTTTTTGGTGAGTTTAGAAAAAGAGTACATATTTATATATGCGAGTCTACGGTGCCATAGCCAACTAGTTTTATTAATCTTTGCACTATTGCTACTAGGCATTGCATGTTTTGCAAAGATAAATCATTCAAATCTATCATGTAAATTTTTTCATGCCTATATCCAATGAATCTCATGTTTTCATTAGTGGGACTAGTTACCGTGCACAAAGTAAATTCAAAAGTAACTTTAAAATTCTTATCACATAATTAACTAATATTTAAAAGATTATGCTTGAGACCATCTACTAGCAAAATATTTTTAATAAAAATGGAGGGAGTGATACCAATGTTACCTACTTCAATGATCTTTTCTTTGCCATTATCTCCAAAGATGACCATCCCTCCATTTTTTGCTTTAAAAGTGATTAATTGAGATTCATCATCAATCATATGTCTTGAACATCCACTATCAAGATACTAACTCCTTTTTTATTCTTGGGATGTAAGACATACCTACAAGAAAATCAGGTTTTAACTTTAGGTATCCAAGATTTCTTGGGTCCTCCTTGGTTAGTCATAATGGTTCCTTTAGGAACCCACACCATTTTTATATGAGAGCTCCTAATTTTATTAGAGTAGCATGCAAAAGATTTATGACCTAATTTACTATATCTAAAACATGAAATAGTATTTTAAGGAGAGTTCATAAATATGTTCTTCAAAAATTTTTGTTTCTTTAGTGGGTTATAACCAAGATCAGCTTTATCATAAACAGCCCTTTGGTTTTCTAGAATTATATTTAATTTACTTAAACTTAAGGTAAATTTGTCTACTATAGATTTCAGCTTATTTACTTCAATTTTTAGGTTCTAATTTTTTTGAATTAGAGTTTTATTTTTAACTAAAATTTCTTCTTTTTTTTTTTAAGTAAACATTGATTTTGCTTTTTCAGCTCTTTGTTCTTTAATCCTAACTTCTTTAGATCATCTAATAAATCATTAAAAGTCTCTTACAATTCATCAATTATAAAGTCATTTGAAGATTCAGATGTAACCTTATTTTCGTATGCCATGAGACAAAGGTTGGCTTCTTCATGGGTGTCATCATCAGAGCTTGATTCATCGCTGTTGCTCCATGTTGCCATCATAGTCTTTTTTTTTAATTTCTTAGGGGCCTTCTTAAGTTGAGGATAGTTGAATTTGAAGTGTCTCAGCTTCTTGCATTTATAATATATAAGGGACTACACTTTTTCTTTCTCTTTGCTTGGCTCCCCCTTAGCTACTAGCCTTCTTCTTAATCCTTGCCTCCTTTTCTTCATGAATCACTTAAATTTTTGGGTGATGAGAGCAAGCTTCTCATCTTCATCTTCATTATTTTATTGATTCGAATCTTCCTCTTCTTGAGTAATGAACTTGAGAGTAATAGTCTTCTTCTTTTTAGTTTCTTCTTCACTGTGTTGCTTCATGGTGAGTTTATGTGTCATAAGTGATCTAAGAAGCTCCTCTAATGGTAGGGTGTTAAGATCCTTGGCCTCTTGAATCGTTGTGACTTTAGCTTCTTAAGTTCTTGATAGAGACCTAAGTACCTTTCTCACAAGTTCATTATTAGCATAGGACTTACCAAGACTTTTAAGTCCATTAATGATATCGGTGAAACGAGTAAATATTTGGGTAGTAGACTCATCAAGTTCCATTTTGAAAAGTTCATATCTATGGACAAGCATATTGATTTTAGACTCTTTTACCTGATTTATACCTTCATGAGTTACCTCTAGTCTATCCTATATCTCTTTAGCAGAATTATATATAAAAATCCTATTGAATTCATTTGCATCTAGGGCATAGTATAAAGCATTCATGGCTTTTGCATTAAGTTGTACCATCTTTTTGTCAACCTCATCCCACTCATTTTCAAGTTTGAAAATGTCCTTCCCATCAATTTATTTTATGGGTGAGTGAGGTCCATTCACTATGATACTCCATATGTCATAATCAAGAGCTTGAATAAATATCTTCATCCGAGCTTTTTAATAGATGTAATTCGATCCATTGAAAAGTAGAGGTCAGTTTATGGATTGCCCCTTGGCAAGTGAAGCTCCAACTTGAGTTGCCATAGATCGTTAGCTCTTGATGGTGAAATCAAGAAAGAGCTAGAGCATCGGACTCTGATACCACTTGTTGCCCAACTATGCAACCCAAGAGAGAGGGTGAATTGGATTTTTTTTCAAAATTTAAACTTAAAAATAAAATTGCAATATGTGCTTTTGAAGTTTTAAGTAAAGTGAGGTGAGTTAGATAAGTAAGATGCAAGAGCCTAATTTAATGAAAAAAATTAAGCATAATAGAGCAAGTAAAGAGAAAGAAGAGTTTAGATAAGTAAGATGCAAGAGCCTAATTTAATAAAAAAAAATTAAGCACAATAGAGCAAGTAAAGAGAAAGAAGAGAGAACAATACAAGAAAGATGATTTATAGTGGTTCGATGCCAACCTTGCACCTACATCTACTTCCTAAGCTCCTACTTGGAAATTCCAATCTACTAATGTATTCAAATCAATACAACGTCAGATCCTCCGACCCTAGCTATCCCAAGCTAGAAAATTTATTTCTCGAGTACAAGCCAATCCAATATAATCTAATTCAAGGTTCGGATCAATCTTTCCAAGCTTTGGAAATACTCAAAAGCTTGAGCCCCAAAACAGTAAAATAGAGTGAAAGAGGATGTACAAGTTTAGTACACTTAGCTCCTTAATGAGCATAATAAAGCTTTAAAAAATCTTTACACAAACTAGAGAAAGTTTTAAGAACTCTCTTAAAGAGATTGAAGACTTGAATGCACGTTGGAGAAGTGATTGAGCTTGAAATCAATGCTTCTCTTGCCTAGGACTGAGTTTTCTTTGAGCTGAATATTCACTTGATTTTCTTGATGATTTTTTTTCTTTTTCAAAGCTTTTAAACCCTCATTCAATGCTGGAAGATGAATAGTAGCCGTTGGTAGCCATTGAAGATTATTTAAAAAATATTAAATATATCGAATGGAGAAGAAAAATAGCCATTACAGAAATCTCGTTGTAGGGAGCGCCCCTTAGGTCGCCCCTTTCGTAACAGGCAAGAAAAATAGCATTTTGTATATGGCACACAGAACTTGCAGGGAGTGCCCCATAGGTCGCTCCTTTTTTTATGAAGCACTCATAGGTCACCTCTTTTTGCATGCCAGTTCAGAAATAGCATGCCGGTCCTACATGCCAGTTGCCAAAAAAAAGGATCGATCTACGGGTCATCCTCTTTTATCCAAAATATCATATCTTTACTTTTAAGCTTTCAAATAAATTGAGACCGCCTCCAAATATATCGACATCATCTTGGAAGTTCTTAAGGCTTTCAAAAAATTTTAATTTTTGCTCCAACTTAAGTAAATTTCAAATTGACTATTTTTAACCAAGTTTTTGCAATACAAAAATTCTTGAAAATTTTGAAATAACTTTTAAAAATATCTTCAAGAATAGAAATTATTAGTATCCCTCTCAATTATTTTGTGCTCATCAAAATCATTCCTAGGGGCAATAGCCTAGAATGCCTCAACTCAATGAAATTTTAGAATAGAGAAATCAGATCCTATTAGATATGGTCCAATCCATGATGAGCTTTATGAACTTTTTTGAGTTTCTTTAGGAATATAGCTTAATGACAATAATTTACTTACTGAATAGGGTTTTCTCTAAAATCGTTCCTACCATACCATATGAAATATGGCATGGTAAGAAGTCAAGACTAAGTCATATAAGAATTTGGGATTGTCGGACTCATGTTAAATGATAGCAGGTGGATAAGCTAGAGTCTAGATCCCTAAAAGCTTGGTTTATCAAATATCCTAAGGAGTCATTAGGATATTACTTCTATCTTTCGAAAGACCACAATGTGATTATTAATCGACATGCCATATTTCTTAAAAAATAATTTATTCAAGATGGTGCATTGGAAGATGAATTAGGCTCAAGGAGAAAGTCTTCGAAGAGCAACAAACCAAGGAACCTGAGGAATCCAATCGGTCGAGCCGATCCAAATACTACCTCCTCCACCTCATAGGTTAAGTAGGATTTTTTATCCTCTTGAAAGATTTTTAGATACTATTTTAGAGGATGTAGAGAAAATACTCCTCATGAAAAATAGGATTCATGGTGATGATCCCAAAATCTATGATGAGGCAATATCTGATATCGACTACAAGAAATGGTTAGAGGCAATGAAGTCAGAAATTGACTCAATACGCTCAAACCAAGTCTAGACCTTGGTAGATCCATCTAAAGGTATCATACCTATTAGGTGTAAATAGATTTTCAAGAAAAAGATAGGTGTAGATGAAAATATGGAGACATTCAAGGCTAGGTTAATGGCAAAAGGGTATAGTCAGCACGAAGGCATTGACTATCAAGATACCTTCTCGCAGTAGCCATGCTAAAATTTATCTACAAATTACTTGCTATTGCAGCCTATTTCAATTATGAAATATGGTAGATGGATATAAAAATGAAATTCTTAAATGGATATCTTCAGAAAGATATCTACATGAAACAACCGCTTGGTTTGACATCTGGTAATGAAGATCATAAGGACTCCAAGCTGCAGAGGTCCATCTATGGACTAAAGCAAGCATCTCGGAGCTGAAATACTCATTTTAATGATGTGATCAAATCATTTGATTTCATAAAAAATGAGAAGGAGCCCTGTGCATTCAAAAGGATCAGTGGAAGTGCCGTTGTCTTTCTTGTATTGTATGTGGATGACATGGTCCTAATTGGGAATGATATTTCTATGCTGACATCGGTCAAAATATGGTTGTCTAAGAAGTTTTTTGTGAAAGACCTAGAAGAGGTATCTTTTATTTTCAGAATTAAGATCTGTAGGGATAGACCAAAGAAAATGCTAGGTCTCTTACAGAAGATGTACATAAAGGAGGTGCTGCTTCAGCATCAAAAACTCTAAAAGGGGACTAGTCCCCTTCAAACATGGCATTCATCTCTCCAAGAAGATGTATTCCAACACACCTGAGGAGATTGAATGCATAAGCAAGATTCATTATACTTCGACAATAGGGAGCCTCATGTACGCCATGCTATGTACACGACCTAATATTATACATGCTATGAGTGTCACCAGCAAGTATCAGTCAAATCCAGGTGAAGAACACTAGACTTCTATAAAGTGTATCCTTAAGTACTTGATAAGGACTAAGGATATATTTTTGATCTTTCGTAATGGAGAACTCCAGGTCCAGGGGTATACAGACTTAGACTTCATGTCTAATATAGATGATCGAAAGGAAATATTTGGTAGTCTATTTGTGTGCAATGGTGGTGCTATAACTTGAAAGAGTTTCAAGCAAATCGTGATAGCAGATTCCAACATGGAAGTAGAGTACATCACTACTTTAGAAGCTATGAAGGAGGCATTCTAGTACAAAAGGTTCACCATAGAGCTCGGAGTGATGCCATCAGATACCGTCCCTCTGTATTGCAACAATAATAGCACCATAGCCCTAGCTAGGGAGCCAAGGTCTTACCAAAAATCCAAGTACATCGTGCGGTGATTTCATCTTATCCATGATTATCTTGAGAATGGATATGTCAAGATTAAGAAAGTCAACACTACAGACAATGCGGCTGACCCACTGATGAAGCCATTAAGCCGATAGAAGATCGAAGTCTACCTTGACAAGATGGGACTTAGATTTATAGTCAATTAGCTTTAGGTCAAGTGGGAGTTTGATAGATGTGTGCCCTAAAAGTCAAATTGACCGATATTTGTAATACACTTTCTAGGAGCATTTTTATAATTTTGACTAAAAAATTAATAAAAAAATTATTTTCTTCTATCATATTGTGTATAAAGTATCTATGATATATCCTTTGAGTTAATGAAAATGATAATGCATATTTTTAAGAGTTAAAAATTTTAAACATGCATTATCATAATTAATGCATAAACTGCTCTTAATTGTAGGATCATCACGAGGATGGTGATCAATCCAGAAGACCAATATACAATTACTTTTCTATGGTAGATGAGTCTTGAGTCTATGGTGTGGAGATACTAGAGCGAGAGTATAGGCACTTATTGAGAACAATGGTATTGAGCGTGACCATCTCGAGCAGTCATAAGGGAGTCTACCTTCTCATCGATGACTAGCTTGATGCTGTAGTCGTATATTTAGTTTTTTGATTTGAGGTGCATTGATAGTTTACCTTGGGAGTGTTATAGTTTGACTATACCATTACTCGATCTCCTAGCCATTCAAAATTCTGAGGTGTATATTGGTTATAGCATGTTAATTTTAGAAACTGGATCGCACCAAAATGGGTTCTATCAACCTACGTAGAGGAGTAGTCCTATGATGATCATGAGATCGAGTCCTAAAATCCATAGCCATGGTAGTATGAATTAATAAAAAAGAGTTTCTATTTGGGTTTCACATCAAACTCAAATCAAATGATTTATTTATATGATGGGTGTTAGGTCTGACGAGTTCACCTTGACCTTGATCCCGTTGGGGCTCATGATAGAAGAATCCAATCACACAAATAACTATACTGAGAGGTTCGTATTCAATTCTGATGGGTTGCCACCATATACTACTAGGTGTCACTGGTAAATTTTGGGATCAATTAGAATTATCTTGTTGACTGACGATTCTAACTAGATGAATTGAAAAAGTTTTGGTTCATTGAAAGGTATTTTGATGATGCCGATGATGAATGATAAGTGATAAAAATATACTAATAAAAATACTAAATTATAAAATAAATTAAATTATTTCTTTAAAAATTGATACTTTTATTAATCTTATGTAGGAAAGAATGCCACCAATGTGAAGATCTTATTTTTTTGGTTCAGATGAAATAAATTTCAGGCAAAACGAACTTCAAACGAGCCCAGAATTGAATTTCAAAATAAAAAAAAAAATGGTTTGGTTCAAACTGATTCAAAAAACTGGCTCAGAAGACCGCTCGGCTCGA
The DNA here is from genome assembly GCA_006176705.1 of Cocos nucifera. Taxonomy (NCBI): domain Eukaryota; kingdom Viridiplantae; phylum Streptophyta; class Magnoliopsida; order Arecales; family Arecaceae; genus Cocos; species Cocos nucifera. The sequence continues at coordinate 707,019 of QRFJ01000528.1, read as the reverse complement.
TCGCAGACCGACCCGCCGATGCAATACTGATGTCAGGATGACGTCAGCATTTTTTGCGATGCACGGTGGACCAATCGAAGGGTATTTTGAGAATTTCACAACAAAAAGCACACTTTGATTGGCTGAAGGATGCGGCGGTCCATGCAACATCAGACTCGCGCATGGTCCACGAAGGGTAATTTGAGAATTTTGGCTGATCCAACGAGCGGTATTCACTGAAACTTGATCGAACGGTCGAAATGAAGGTGCTCATGGACGGCATCCGCAGCTCCTGGTTAAGATCCAACGGCTGAGATTCATCCCGATGTTAAACTAAAAATCAGAAGGCTTCTTTCTAAATGATCAGACGGCCCAGATTCGATCCAACGGTTGATCCAATGGCTGGCATTAAATCTGACTTGATTTGAATTATTTTAAGAGGTTTTTGAGTGGTTTTTGGACTGTTTGATCAACATCTAACGAGCAAAATTACCCAGATCTTAATTTGAGTTGTTTTGAGAGTCTTAAACCTAATTTTTGATGGATTTTGGGAGGAAATCAAACTCTTCATCTATAAAAAACCTACTATTGTTGTGAAAAAAAAATCAGAGAGAGACAGGGAGAGAGAGATAGGGAGAGAGAGATGGAAAAAAAAAAAGAAAATCAGAGAGAAGGAGAAAAGAAAGAAGTCGTAGGGAAGTCAGAGAAAAAGAGAAAAAGAAAGAGAGTTAAAAAAAAAAGAGAAAAGAAAAAGAAAAAGAGAGGAGAAAGGTAGAAAGAGAAGAGTGGGTTTTTGATTTCTTTCGATAATCAAGACATCGATCAAGGAGCATCTTCTTCTTCGCCAAGTTCTCCACACCAAGAGCAACGAACAATCAATTTCAGCAATCAAACAGTCTAATTTCTCTATGCTTTTTATTTTATTTGCTATTTTTGAACTTGTTATCATAAACTAAATTTTCTTTTACTAAGGCTAAGGTATAGCCACTCTTTTGATGCAATATTTAGTATGATTTATTTTTAAATTTTATTCATGAGGAGTATATAAATCTGATCTTAATGCTTTTAGATTACTGGCCATCTTTTAGTTAATCTGATGAACATAGATGTTACGAACCAAATACATCTATATTAATGCTTCTTGATTATATACCTTATATTATGAATCAAATTAGAATTCATATGCATGCAGGAATTTTAGTGCACTTTGGATGCAGCGTATTTTAATTAGAGGATTTCACAAAACTTAATGCATTAATATTTATTTAAATTATACCTGGACCAAAGGATAATTAATAAATATTAATAGTTTTGCTATGCCTGGACCAAAGGATAGTGAATAAATTAGGAGACTCCACCGTCACATGAAATAAAATTAATCTAAAAATCTGAATATTGTATTGACTGAGCTGGTGAATTGATTACCTTAGTAATCCATTGCTCTTGAGTTTAAAACCCTAATAATTACACTCTCTCTATTTTCTTAAAAAAATTTTAATTATTTTTTTATTTTATTCTTTAATTTCTTATTCTCATAAATTGGTCTTCTAAATAAAGCATAGGAAAGAGCTTTTCAGTACTTATTTTCCAATCCTCTAGGAATGATACTCTACTCATTCACTTTATTACTTGATCGACTGGTGCACTTGCCATAGCTATAAATTAGCATGCATCAAGTTTTTAGCGCCATTGCCGAGGATTGTGTCTAAAACAATATTGAAATTTTGATCCTAGCTTTACTTTAGAAATTTATTTTTAGTTTTTATTATTTAAAAAAAAAATTTGTTCATTGCATGACACGTACTGGACATAGTAACTTACTACCTTTAGATTCAGAAATTAAAAGAACTATTAGAAGACTACATAAGAGAGAAATATGGCAGCTGAAGATCCTAACGACATCAATCTAGGATTGGATATGGCGACTGAAGGATAGCATGAAGCTATTCGACCAGTACATCATTCATTAAATGATTATATCACACCATCTATAGCTAATGCAACTTCGAGCATCAGGAAACTGCCTATACAAGCAAACAACTTTGAAATAAAATCGGAGATGATCCAGATGATTCAATCAACTATCCAATTCAGTGGACACGTGCATGATGATCCAAATGCCCATATTTCTAATTTTCTTGAACTTTGTGATACTTTTAAAATTAATGGGGTGTCAGATGATGCTATTAGATTAAGGTTATTTTCTTTTTCTTTATAGGACAAAGCTAAGAGTTGGCTTCATTCCCTTCCTACAGGTTCTATCACAACTTGGGATGTCCTAGCCCAAAAATTCTTAGCCAAGTACTTTCCACCTTCCAAGACTGCCAAGATGCGCAACGATATCACTTCTTTTATGCAGATGAACATGGAGACACTATATGAGGCTTGGGAGCATTTCAAGAAATTACTTAGGAGATGTCCACATCATCAACTATCCGTATGGCTTCAGGTACAAATTTTCTATAATGGTTTATCTCCTACTAATCGATCTATGATTGATGCAGCAGTAGGAGGAACCATTAATCGAAAAATGGAGGAAGAAGCTTTCGATCTGATTGATGAGATGGCATCAAATAGCTATCAATGGCAGACAGAACGTATGATGCCAAAAAGACTAGCAGCTATGCAGGGAGTAGATTGCGTGCCAACCTTACTAGCTGAAATTGCAGCCCTTAGAGCCAAAGTCAACAACTTGAAGGGAACAGCTATGCATATTTAGAGCATTACTTGTGACCTATGTGGAGGAGGACATGATACGAGCAATTGTCAGACAGGTAATCCTTTTACTAAAACAACTGATACAGCTAATTATATTGGAAATTTTTTTAGGCCGCAACAAAATAATCCCTACTCCAACACATACAATCAAGGGTGGAGGCAACACCCAAATTTCTCATGGAGCAATCAAAATGCAGCACAACAGCCACCCCCAAAATTCTAAGTACCTGAAAAGAAGTCCAACATGGAAGAGCTGATGGTCAAATTTATGCAAAATCAAGAAGCAACTATAAAAAATTTGGAAGCCAAACTTAGGTAGGACCAAACAGTAGCAATTCAAAACTTGAAGATGCAAATAGGTCAAATGGCTAAAATAATCTCCGAGAGACCTCAGGGATCCTTGCCCAGCAACACGGAGACAAATCCAAGGAAGCAAGTCAATGCTATCACCCTAAGAAGTGGTACAAAGCTGGAGGAGCCACATCAAAAGAATGAGACTGAAGAGCCAACTACAAATAAGGAACCATCAACTCAAATTTGTCAGTCACCAAAACAACCAACAGATGGATGGTCTCTAGGTATATGATTTGCTGATCCAAATGTGAAGCCCTACGTGCCGCCACTACCATTCCCAGAAAGACAAATACAGCATCCAGATAAGGAATTTTCTAACTTTTTCAAAATTCTAAAGAATTTACATATTAATATTCCTTTTGTAGATGCTATTACTCAAATGCCCAAGTATGCCAAGTTTCTCAAAGAAATCATAACAAATAAGAAAAAGCTGAAGGAGCATGAGAGAATAAATTTGAATGAAGAATGCTCAGTAATACTTCAAAATAAATTACCACAGAAGCTAAAAGATTCAGGGAGTTTTACTATCCCCTGCATTATTGGTGATTGTAGTTTTGATAAAGTTTTATGTGATTTAGGAGCAAGCATTAATCTTATGCCTTTTTCTATTTTCAGGAAGCTGGGTCTAGGAGAATCGAAACCTACCACTATTACTCTTCAATTAGCCGACAGATTCATTAAATATTCAAGAGGTATAGTGGAGGATGTTTTGGTAAAGGTAAACAAGTTTATTTTCCCTGTTGATTTTATTGTTCTTGACATGGAAGAAGATTATGATGTACCCCTTATTTTAGGGAGACCCCTTTTAGCTACTGGAGGAGCTTTAATAGATGTTCAACAAGAAAAATTAATTCTTAGAGTCCAAGATGAACAAGTTACTTTTAATATTTTCAAAGATACTAAACATACTGATGATAATCAAACTTGTTTTCTAATTGATATTATTGACAATCCATTATATGAGCATTCTGTAGAAAATAGGTTTGAGACTATAAAAGTGAGCAATGTCAAATTGAAAGAGGACTCGATCAAACATGAAAGTATTCCAATTGAAGTGGCACCGGATTGATCCACTTTAGAGCTCAAAGAAAGTCAAGCTGAAGACTATAAATTAGAACTACTAGATAGGATTTTTCTTTTCTTTTTAGTTTTGATCATTTTTCTTTTTTTTTTATTTTTCAGTAATTTATGGTTACTCTTTTACTGCTTTGGTGTGTATTTTCAATTTTGTAGAGAAAAATCAATGAGAGCTCCAGCAAAATTTCAAAGCCCCAAAGAACCAGACTGAACTAAATCAGGTGTATTCCTTCCTATCCTTTATTGCATCCTTTATTTTTCTTTATCCTTTAAGACAATATAGAACAAGTAAAACAAAAAAAAAAATCATGTGTCAAGAAGAAAATCTTGAGCAAGATAAACTGGATAAGTGATAAAAGATAGAATTATTTGCTAATGAATGTAACGAGTTAAAGAAGTAGATTAGTTGGTCAACTTTTAGCAGCCTACTTAGGTCATTAAAAGATTATTAGCACTTCTAATTGCACATGCACACTAACAAGGCAAAGTAGGTATTGATTATAAGGCCAACTGAGGATTTAATTATCACTAAAAATTGATAATTAATATACATTCTAATCAAAGAAACTAGAATTTAAGGAAAGAGCTACCTGCCTATAAATAAAGTGCAAAAGATAGAGTATAGGTGGATTGCCCAAAATCTAGTAACTGGGTCTCTGCACCTAGGTTAAGTATGAAAATTCACGTAAAACGATGAAGAAAAGGCTAGGATGCTCAGCACAGTAAAAAAAAATAAAGAAAGAGAGAAGGGCAGTGTGAAAGCTATCTTAATTCATAAGTATAAAATTGAGAATGTATAGAATATTGACCAAAATAGGTGATAAGAGAAGATACTTTTGTTCTTTTAATTTAATACTGAAATGCTAAAGTTAGTCATCACGAACACAAGTGCTATAGATCTTTGATGTACTCTAAGAAAGTTTTTAATTATATTGACTGAAAAATTTACTTCTGAAGCTCAATGTTTAATTAGCAATATTTTCTAAACTTTTTGACCTTTAGTCCTAGATTTTATTTTTGTGATGGATAATCTTATTGAAATATATATTAAACAAAATATTGCTAAGGGACTAGCGATGACTAAGTTGGGGGGTGTGATAAGTGATAAAAATATACTAATAAAAGTATTAAATTATAAAATAAATTAAATTATTTCTTTAGAAATTGATACTTTTATTAATCTTATACAGGAAAGAAGGCCACCAATGTGAAGATCTTATTTTTTTGATTCAGATGAAATAAATTTTAGGCAAAACGGACTTCAAACGAGCCCAAAATTAAATTTCAAAAAAAAAAAAACCCAGTTTTGTTCAAACCGATTCAGAAAACCAGCTCAGAAGACTGCTCGGCTCGACCGTAGACCGACCCACCGATGCAATGCTGATGTCAGGATGATGTTAGCTTTTTTCACGGCGCACGATGGACCAATCGAACGGTATTTCGAGAATTTCACAGCAAAAAGTGCACTCTGATTGGCTGAAGGACGTAGTGGTCCATGCAACACCAGGCTCGCGCATGGTCCACGGAGGGTAATTTGGAAATTTTGGCTGATCCAACGGGCGGTATTCACTGAAACTTGATCGAACGGCCGAAATGAAGGCGCTGATGGATGGCATCCACAGCTCCCGATGGAGATCCAATGGTTGAGATTCATCCCGACATTAAACTAAAGATCAGAAGGCTTCTTTTTGCTTGATCGGATAGCCCAGATTCGATCCAATGATTGATCCAACAGTTGGCATTAAATCTGACTTGATCTAGGTTATTTTAAGGGGTTTTTGAGTGGTTTTTGGACCGTTTGATCAACATCTAACGGGCAGAATTACCCAGATCTTAATTTGAGTTGTTTTGGGAGTCTTAAACCTAATTTTTGATGGATTTTGGGGAAAAATCAAATTCTTCATCTATAAAAAACCTACTGTTGTCGTGAAAAAAAAATCAGAGAGAGATAGGGAGAGAGAGAGACAGGGAGAGAGAGATGGAAAAAAGAAAAAGAAAATCAGAGAAAGAGGGAGAAAAGAAAGAAGTCGTAGGAAAGTCAGAGAAAAAGAGAAAAAGAGAAAAAGGAAAAGAGTTAAAAAAAATAGAGAGAAAAGAAAAAGAGAGGAGAAAGGTAGAAAGAGAAGAGTGGGTTTTTGATTTCTTTCGACAATCAAGACATCGATCAAGGAGCATCTTCTTCTTCGCCAAGTTCTCCACACCAAGAGCAACGAACAATCAATTTCAGCAATCAAATAGTCTAATTTCTCTATGCTTTTTATTTTATTTGCTATTTTTGAACTTGTTATCATGAACTAAATTTTTTTTTACTAAGGCTAAGGTGTAGCCACTCTTTTGATGCAATATTTAGTGTGATTTATTTTTAAATTTTATTCATGAGGAGTATATAAATCTGATCTTAATGCTTTTAGATTACTGGCCATCTTCTAATTGATCTGATGAACATAGATGTTACGGACCAAGTATATCTATGTTAATGCTTCTTGATTATATACCTTGTATTATGAATCAAATTAGAATTCATATGCATGCGGAAATTTTAGTGCGCTTTGGATGCAGCGTATTTTAATTAGAGGATTTTACAAAACTTAATGCATTAATATTTATTTAAATTACACCTGGACCAAAGAATAATTAATAAATATTAATAGTTTTGCTATGCCTGGACCAAAGGGTAGTGAATAAATTAGGAAGACTCCACCATCACATGAAATAAAATTAATCTAAAAATCTAAATATTGTATTAACTGAGCTGGTGAACCGATTGCTTCAGTAATCCATTGCTCTTGAGTTTAAAACCCTAATAATTATACTCTCTCTATTTTCTTAAAATTTTTTTAATTATTTTTTTTATTTTGTTCTTTAATTTCTTATTCTCATAAATCGATCTTCTAAATAAAGCATAGGAAAGAGCTTTTCAGTACTTATTTTTCAATCCTCTAGGGACGATACTCTACTCATTCACTTTATTACTTGATCGACTGGTGCACTTGCCATAGCTATAAATTAGCATGTATCAATGAAGATCATGACATATCTCATTACCATACAGAACTGAATCTAACTGCATCATACAAATAAAAATTTTGGTCTGGATGTCATCAATTGGACTAATTCAGCTCGATTGATTTGGGTTAGATCCAATTAGGTCCAAGAAAATTATTCTAGCACATGATTGAGCCTAATATTCTTCTTCTATAGTCTTTCTGGTTCACCTTGACTTAGTCAAATTGGATTTGACTCACTCAAGAATCCTGTATAGTTTGTCTTGGTTTGACTAGAGCTTATCCTAGTTAGAACAAGCTTATCCTGGTCCGAACAGGGCTTGTCTTGATGAGATCCGATCTTATCCTAAATCATGAGATGAAATTTGGATATGACTCACCCAGGAGCCCTGTATGGTTTTCTCTTAATATGACTGGGCCTTGTCCTGACTTGATCAATGCTTGTTCTAAAGGAAATGGGCTTGTCTTAAATCTCATAAGATGGGAACAAGATAAGGGGTGTCTTAACCAAATCAGGGTTTGTCCTAAAATCATTAGATGAAATTAGCACAAGGATTGTTTGACTCATTCTTTGTAGGAATTAAAGGATTGGCGCACCCCCCTAGGAATTCTCTTGGGGCATGCACCCTAGATGGGATTAACATGGAGAGGAGGGTGCACATCCCTCTTAGTGCACACCCCTAATGGAAAGGCATGGGTGGTTACCTATTTGAATGAAGTTTGAATGGGTCAAAGTGTTTGACACCATTCAAACTCTTGGAGAGATGTTATCTACGCCATCTTCTTTTTATCCAAAATTAATTGGCATCAAATTCCACTCATTTTGTACGATAAAATGTGAAATAATATCAGATGTGGCCTGGAAAATTAAGGAAGTCCTTTTGCTTTAAGAAATTTAATTGCTTAAAGCCCAAGAACTCCTGGGTGGTGCATAGGTCTATAAATAGACCCCGTGTAAGGTGATTTGGTCCCGATTGTTCCACGCGCAGATTGTTGCCCAGAAGTAGCAACCTAAGAGGGAGGGTGAATTGGGTTCTTAATAAAAGCTTTGGCCAAATTTAACTCTAAGCAATTATGTGCTTTGATTTTAATCTAAGTGGATAAGGAATGAGATGTATATAATATGAGCAGCGGAATTAAGATAACAAAATCAAACTATGAAAGTAAAGTAAGAATTATCAGCATGCAAAGTATATAAAGAGATAGAAGAAAAAAGCATAATACAAATACACAAAGATTTATAGTGGTTTAGAGCAATCTGCTCCTACATCTACTCTCCAAACTTTTCTTGAGAATTCCACTATAATCTATCCTTGATTACAGTGTATTTATTTTTCCAGGCTCACAAACAAACCTAGTTGATTTTTATAGGAGCACCAACCAAAACCTAACACCGTTAGTTTTTCGGGTTCACTAACAATCCAGTTAATTTTTTGAGATCATCAATCAAAATCTACAATTTCCAATTTTGGGCTTGGATGGGCCTAAATCCTAAGTTTATTTCCCCCAAAGAAACTTGTAAAGAAATCAAAAAATACAAGTAAAGTTTTAGCACAATATAAAAAATAGAGTATAAGCTCTTTTAAATTCTAAAGAACAAGCCGATAATATGCTCGATTAAAGTTTGGCTTTTCTTTAAATTGTGCTTGAGAGGATGTGGAAGATGTTGGAGAAGATTGCTTTGAAGGCTCGCTAAAATCTATGCACAACACTCCTTTCTTTTTCCTTTTCTTTGGATATTCAATATTCCTCACAAAATCTAAAAGATTCTCTCTCTAAATTCCTTAATCTCTTTCTTCTTCTTTTTTTTTCAATTGATTCTCCATCTTTAAATACCTTTAGAGAAGGTTAGAGTAAGAGTTCTAGCCATTGAAAGCTCTGAAATAGCCGTTGGGGTCGAAAAATAGTCGTTGAAAAACTATCTATTGAAGGCTGTCCGTGCAGATCGAGACCTCTCAATTTTTTATGAGACCTCTCGCTAGATTTTGAAATCTCTCAATTTTTCACGAGACGTCTTGCTAGAACCATGAGACCTCTCAACAAATCTATGAGACCTCTCACTCTCAGAGCATAGAAATGAAGTTTCTGTCTCTTGAGAATGAGATATCTCAAGTTCAACTTGAGACCTCTCGAGACTATGCTAGAATATTATTTCATTATGCCAGACAACTCGAGAGCTCTTGAAAAAAATTTGAGACATCTCGAAAAATCCTGACTTCATTTTTCTTCAATGTTTGAACTTCCAAACTTGAGTTTCTTGATCTCAAACTCTTTTAAACATAATTACTTCAATTTTAATTTTTCTTCTTTTAATCATACTTTCTTCATATCAAGCCATCCAAATATGTGTGAATTTGCTCTTTTATGTATTTTGGCATGGCATCTTGAGAGAATTTATTCTTGAGATAAATTTTTTATTTTGGATACTTGAAAAATCCTACACACATTCTTAAAATACATGATTAGATACATAATATACTCAATATTTTAGAATCATCAAAATTAATCTCAGGATCAACAATCTTCTTCTTTTTGATGATGACAAAATCTTGAGTATATGCACAATAAAAGCAAATAATATATTTCTATACATTTTGCTAAAAAATATCATGAAGTATAGATTAAACACATGAATGAGTACTTCATGAATGTTCTCAATTATTCTTTTGGTTTATTTCACATATTTCATATACTCATAAAAAAAATATTTTAATTCATATCAGTGAGTATTAAGTTTTCATTTCAAGCATCAATACAATTCATTGAGTTTTTTCAAGCATATACTCACATTCCTCTCCTCCTTTTTGATAGCATCTGTTGGGGATAAATCCCGCTCCTGCCGAAGCCCGGCCCGATGCTCGGCCCAATGCAACCAGTAGCCGCTGAAGAGCTTTAGCGCCAGGCGCCAGGCCGAGCCCCTACCACGGCCGAACTGCCTAGAGGCCGAACTCCCCTGCACCAAGGTCCGGGCCGAACTGCCTAGAGGCCGAACTCCCCTGCACCAAGGTCCGGGCCAAACTGCCTAGAGGCCGAACTCCCCTGCACCAAGGTCCGGGCCGAACTGCCTAGAGGCCGAACTCCCCTGCGCCAAGGTCCGGGCCGAACTACCTAGCTGCCGAACTCCCCAGCGCCAGGCTCCGGGCCGAACTCCCACCGCCAGCCGAACTTCCTGACGGCCGAGCTCCTTGGACTCCAAGCGGCAGGACTTCTTCGGGAGACGGACTCCTCCCAGACGCCCGTTCGGCCATCCGAGCTCCTCCTCGGGTTTTTCCTTCAGCCGAACTCTCCTACAAGTCCGAACCCATTCGGACCCCACGGCCGAACTCCTTCGGACCGACTTCAGGCGAGCCCAAGTCCAAGCGAGCCCAAGCGGCCGAACCCCTTCGGACCGACCCTAGGCGACCGAACTCCTCAGCGAGCCCTGGCCGAACCAACTAGCAACCGAAGTCCTTCAACTGGCCAGCCGAGCTTCTTCGGGCCTCTCAGCGGTCGAACTCCTCGGCAATCGTCCCGCGGCCGAACTCTACAGATGGCCGACCCTTCAGCCAGACGAACTCCCCCAGCTTCCCCTTCAGCCGAACTCTGTTACAAGTCCGAACTTTTCTGGACGAACCGTCGCCTGCAACAAGACCGGACGACGCCTTCCTCTCCGTACCGGACTCCATGCGGCCGACGACTCGCCAGTATGGCTCCCACGATCCATCGGACGATGCCTTCCTCTCCGTACCGGACTCCATGCGGCCCACGACATGCCAGTATGGCTCCCACGATCCACCGGACGATGCCATCCTCTCCGTACCGAACTCCATGCTGCCCGACGACTCTCTGCCAGACGGCATGGCCGTCACCATCAACTAAGCTCCGCTATAAAGGGACCCCTCCAGATATGCCAAGGCTAAGCTCTCTAAGCTCTCTAGGCTCTCTAAGCTCTCTAAGCTCTCTGAACTCTCGACTCTCTAAGCTCTCCTCCTCATCTCTAAGCTCCGGAACTCATTTCGAGCACTCCATTACTGTTGGTCGGAAACTAACTTGACTGTCGGAGGGTCCTGCCGGAGCCACCCCCCACCGGTTCCGGACGGGACTTCGTTTTGCAGGTCCCCGACGGCGACCTCAGCGGCCTCGACTCCGGCGACCTCCGGCGAGGATGGATTTCTGCACCAACAGCATCAAAAAGCTCATGGAAAAGAAATAAGAAATAATCATCAAAATCAATAATATGATTGTATTAAAGTAAGAATTACATTAAGTTCAAAAAATTAATTTATATGAGTCATCAAAATCAACATCAAAGCATTAAATTGAGAGATGTATTAAATTCATGAAATCAATTTAAATGAATCATCTCTCTTTTGAAAATTTATCATTTGACTCAAAATAAATTTCAAATATTTATTTTAATTTTAAAAATTAGCTTGAATTTAAATATTATATGCTTTCCCTCTTTTTGAATGAATATGATCTTTATTTAGATTTTTAAATATGCACTTTTAAGTTTTAAAAGGAATAGAGCTTTTCAAAATATTTGAACATGAAATCAAGTATAATATATATTTTAATATTCTAACTTTTCTTTTATTAAAAAATTTTGATTAATTAGATATGGAAAAGGTATGTATCGAGAATGTATCGAGCAAAGTAAAATAAATAGTATCAAAGCATAAGATAGTCACATTTTTAAATTTATTGCTTTGAGTAAAATATTATTTCAAAATAAATAATTCATAAAAATTTTGCAATACACATGAGAAATTTAGGATCGAATTTGAATTTTCAAATGGATTTCAAAATTTATTCCTTGGAGTAAGAATATGTTTTCAAATTAGTCAAATTTTTTTTAATCAAATCAAGTTAGAAAATATCTCTCCCCCTATTTTTTTATACTTATAGCAAGATTAATTTACTTTTCAATTTTCTTTCCTTCTTTATTTCAAATCAAGCAAATTTAACATGAATTTACCACTAAATTTAGATTTTTAAAATTTTAAATATATTTTTAATTTCAAAGGCCTTTTTTATTAAATGATTACTTCTTCTTTAATATTTTTTCCTCCTTACTTTAACAAACAGAGTCATTCCTTTGAAAGATTTTTTTGATACTAATTAAACTAAGTTTTATATCAAATCATGATTTTCTTAGTTCAATATCATTTAAAGATTAATTTGCAAATTCAGCTTGATACCGATGATTTTAGTTTTGAATTAAATCAAGATGAATTGATTCAAATTAAATAGTTTAAGGATTTAGAATGATAAATCAATTTGAATTGATATAAGCAAATTAGTTAAGGTAAATCATAAAAAAAATTTTAGTCATTCTTCAAAAAGATTATCTCTTCCTTTTCTTAAGAAATATCAAGTAATTATAGGTTTAGAAAAGGCATGTATTTTTGAATTTGTTTTAAATGATATCATATCAAATATATAGCTGTGCAAAATTAGATTTGAAACAAAGACATTTTCTCTTTTTGTCAAAAGATAAATCAATCAAATACATGGTAAATAGTGAGCTATTTGATACCAATTACTTAAAACTAAAGTTTTCTTTAAAAGTTTAGTTTTGAAGATAAATGATAACTTTCTTGAAATATCTTGTTAGATATCGTCTTCAAAAGATTCAAGAAGATCATAAAAAATAATCAATTGGGGTGTTCTAATAATCAATTTAAATAAGATCAAATCAAGAGAAAATTGGATGAAGGCTTTATGTGTTCAATTCAACTAGGAAGTTTTGAAATTCTTAGGGGTTAACCTAAGATACAATTCAAATTAACACTTCAAGTACTTGATCTTGTATAAATTGAATATCTTATTTTCAAGTACTTAAGTCATGCACTTTTTAGGAGAATCTCAATATCTAAGCATTTTATGGAGAAATGTCAAAAATTAGTTTTCTTATTGGTTTAGCAATTTAAACATTCATATTCAATAAGCATCTTTTAATTTAAATTCATTAATTATAAAATTGATATGGAAAGACTTAAAATATTATGCTGAATTTTAAAATAAACCATTTCATCCATAGCATGATATATAGAGGAGAGCATATTAATCTTTAAAATCAAAGCATTCAAATTATTGCAAGCATCAAAATCAATCATACTTATCAAAACATGAAAGGAGTTATCATATGCATACATATTAACAAATCATTAAAGTTAATACATCAAACTTTCAATTCATAGAGTATGATTATTTTAAGTAATGATAAATCATCAAAATCAATCAAACATGCTTAATAATTATGCTAATTAATAATTAAAGTATATTTAGCAAATAAAGATGGCATGGTGTGAGAATAGTTTAGATTTTACTAAATAGCACCATCCATCTATTTTCATTTTCAAGGCATCCATAAAAATTTTCTTCTTTTAGCTTCACTGGATTCTTGGTATACCTGCAAAATTACTTCAAAATTTTTGGTACCCAAGTTTTCTTGGGTCCATTGAAGTTGGTGCTCAAGATTTTTTTTGGAATCCAAATTTGTCTAACCAAAGTATGGTCAATTTTTTTAAAATTGCATTCAAAAATTTTTTGGTCAATTTTATTGCATTTAAAGCATTTAATTGAATGATTTTCAGTTGAAGCTCTTATGAAAATACTCCTAGCATTTTGCTATTTTCTTGAAATATTAAGATCAGTTTCTATTTTATTGAAAATGGCCCCATTAACTTTTACCATAGATTGGAGATTTTGAAAACTAATGGTAAACTTTTCAGCAATAGGCTTCAAAATTTCAATCTCTCTTCTCAATTTTTTATTTGCTTCCAAGAGATCTTTCTTTTCATTTAAAAGATTTTTCTTTTCTTTTAGGGAGGATCTTAAGGTATCATTATCCTTTTTAAGCTCCATATTTTCTTTAGCTAAAGAACTTTTAAATTTGATCCATTCTTCTTCTTTTTTAGTTAAAGAATTTTTTTTTTAAGATATCTTCTTTTTTGTTTAATAACTTATTTTTTTCATTAGCTAAAAGAAGATTAAATTTTTTAATTTCTTTGTTTTTCAGCCTTAATTTTTTGAATTCATCTATTAAATTATTGAAGGCTTCAAACAATTCCTCAAATGCAAACTCGAAGGAGTTTTCAGAATTTACCTCATCCTTAATGGCCATAAGAGAGATTTTCCACTTCCTTTTCCTCATCCAAGCTTGAAGTGTCATTATCATCCCAAATTCCTAACATAACCCTTTTCTTGATCTTTTTGGGATACTTTTTGAGTAGGGGGTCATCCAACTTGTAATCTCTTTTTGTTGCAATTATAGCATGGGACACTTTTTCTTTCTTTTTCTTCTTTCTTTTTCATACTTCTCTTTAGGAGGAACTTCTTGAATTTGCTTGTGAGTAGCTCCATATCCTCATCATCATCTTCACTCTCTTCTTCATCTTCTTCTTCTTCCGACTCATCACTTTCTTCATGTTGCACAAAGAAATAATCATCAAAATCAAAATATGATTGTATTAAAGTAAGAATTACATTAAGTTCAAAAAATTAATTTATATGAGTCATTCAAAATCAACATCAAAGCATTAAATTGAGAGATGTATTAAATTCATGAAATCAATTTAAATGAATCATCTCTCTTTTGAAAATTTATCATTTGACTCAAAATAAATTTCAAATATTTATTTTAATTTTAAAAATTAGCTTGAATTTAAATATTATATGCTTCCTCTTTTTGAAAATGAATATGATCTTTATTTAGATTTTTAAATATGCACTTTTAAGTTTTAAAAGGAATAGAGCTTTCAAAATATTTAACATGAAATCAAGGATAATATATATTTTAATATTCTAACTTTTCTTTTATTAAAAAATTTTGATTAATTAGATATGGAAAAGGTATGTATCGAGAATGTATCGAGCAAAGTAAAATAAATAGTATCAAAGCATAAGATAGTCACATTTTTTAAATTTATTGCTTTGAGTAAAATATTATTTCAAAATAAATAATTCAAAAAATTTTGCAATACACATGAGAAATTTAGGATCGCAATTTGAATTTCAAATGGATTTCAAAATTTATTCCTTGGAGTAAGAATATGTTTTCAAATTAGTCAAATTTTTTTTAATCAAATCAAGTATAGAAAATATCTCTCCCCCATTTTTTTATACTTATAGCAAGATTAATTACTTTTCAATTTTCTTTCCTTCTTAGTGCTTGAGAGGATGTGGAAGATGTTGGAGAAGATTGCTTTGAAGGCTCGCTAAAATCTATGCACAACACTCCTTTCTTTTTCCTTTTCTTTGGATATTCAATATTCCTCACAAAATCTAAAAGATTCTCTCTCTAAATTCCTTAATCTCTTTCTTCTTCTTTTTTTTTCAATTGATTCTCCATCTTTAAATACCTTTAGAGAAGGTTAGAGTAAGAGTTCTAGCCATTGAAAGCTCTGAAATAGCCGTTGGGGTCGAAAAATAGTCGTTGAAAAACTATCTATTGAAGGCTGTCCGTGCAGATCGAGACCTCTCAATTTTTTATGAGACCTCTCGCTAGATTTTGAAATCTCTCAATTTTTCACGAGACGTCTTGCTAGAACCATGAGACCTCTCAACAAATCTATGAGACCTCTCACTCTCAGAGCATAGAAATGAAGTTTCTGTCTCTTGAGAATGAGATATCTCAAGTTCAACTTGAGACCTCTCGAGACTATGCTAGAATATTATTTCATTATGCCAGACAACTCGAGAGCTCTTGAAAAAAATTTGAGACATCTCGAAAAATCCTGACTTCATTTTTCTTCAATGTTTGAACTTCCAAACTTGAGTTTCTTGATCTCAAACTCTTTTAAACATAATTACTTCAATTTTAATTTTTCTTCTTTTAATCATACTTTCTTCATATCAAGCCATCCAAATATGTGTGAATTTGCTCTTTTATGTATTTTGGCATGGCATCTTGAGAGAATTTATTCTTGAGATAAATTTTTTATTTTGGATACTTGAAAAATCCTACACACATTCTTAAAATACATGATTAGATACATAATATACTCAATATTTTAGAATCATCAAAATTAATCTCAGGATCAACAATCTTCTTCTTTTTGATGATGACAAAATCTTGAGTATATGCACAATAAAAGCAAATAATATATTTCTATACATTTTGCTAAAAAATATCATGAAGTATAGATTAAACACATGAATGAGTACTTCATGAATGTTCTCAATTATTCTTTTGGTTTATTTCACATATTTCATATACTCATAAAAAAAATATTTTAATTCATATCAGTGAGTATTAAGTTTTCATTTCAAGCATCAATACAATTCATTGAGTTTTTTCAAGCATATACTCACATTCCTCTCCTCCTTTTTGATAGCATCTGTTGGGGATAAATCCCGCTCCTGCCGAAGCCCGGCCCGATGCTCGGCCCAATGCAACCAGTAGCCGCTGAAGAGCTTTAGCGCCAGGCGCCAGGCCGAGCCCCTACCACGGCCGAACTGCCTAGAGGCCGAACTCCCCTGCACCAAGGTCCGGCCGAACTGCCTAGAGGCCGAACTCCCCTGCACCAAGGTCCGGGCCGAACTGCCTAGAGGCCGAACTCCCCTGCACCAAGGTCCGGGCCGAACTGCCTAGAGGCCGAACTCCCCTGCGCCAAGGTCCGGGCCGAACTACCTAGCTGCCGAACTCCCCAGCGCCAGGCTCCGGGCCGAACTCCCACCGCCAGCCGAACTTCCTGACGGCCGAGCTCCTTGGACTCCAAGCGGCAGGACTTCTTCGGGAGACGGACTCCTCCCAGACGCCCGTTCGGCCATCCGAGCTCCTCCCGGGTTTTCCTTCAGCCGAACTCTCCTACAAGTCCGAACCCATTCGGACCCCACGGCCGAACTCCTTCGGACCGACTTCAGGCGAGCCCAAGTGGCCGAACCCCTTCGGACCGACCCTAGGCGACCGAACTCCTCAGCGAGCCCTGGCCGAACCAACTAGCAACCGAAGTCCTTCAACTGGCCAGCCGAGCTTCTTCGGGCCTCTCAGCGGTCGAACTCCTCGGCAATCGTCCCGCGGCCGAACTCTACAGATGGCCGACCCTTCAGCCAGACGAACTCCCCCAGCTTCCCCTTCGGCCGAACTCTGTTACAAGTCCGAACTCCATCTGGACGAACTGTCGCCTGCAGCAAGACCGGACGGACGCCTTCCTCTCCGTACCGGACTCCATGCGGCCCACGACTCGCCAGTATGGCTCCCACGATCCTCCACCGGACGACGCCTTCCTCTCCGTACCGGACTCCATGCGGCCCACGACTCGCCGGTATGGCTCCCACGATCCTACCGGACGACGCCTTCCTCTCCGTACCAAACTCCATGCTGCCCGACGACTCTCTGCCAGACGGCACAGCCGTCACCATCAACTAAGCTCCGCTATAAAAGGACCCCTCCCGACATACTAAGCTAAGCTCTCTGAACTCTCGACTCTCTAAGCTCTCCTCCACATCTCTAAGCTCCGGAACTCATTCCGAGCACTCCATTACTGTTGGCCGGAAACTAACTTGACCGTCGGAGGGTCCTGCCGGAGCCACCACCCCACCGGTTCCGGACGGGACTTCGTTTTGCAGGTCCCCGGCGGCGACCTCAGCGGCCTCGATTTGCGGCGACCTCCGGCGGCGACGGATTTCTGCACCAACAGCATCAAAAAGCTCATGGAAAAGAAATAAGAAATAATCATCAAAATCAATAATATGATTGTATTAAAGTAAGAATTACATTAAGTTCAAAAAATTAATTTATATGAGTCATCAAAATCAACATCAAAGCATTAAATTGAGAGATGTATTAAATTCATGAAATCAATTTAAATGAATCATCTCTCTTTTGAAAATTTATCATTTGACTCAAAATAAATTTCAAATATTTATTTTAATTTTAAAAATTAGCTTGAATTTAAATATTATATGCTTTCCCTCTTTTTGAATGAATATGATCTTTATTTAGATTTTTAAATATGCACTTTTAAGTTTTAAAAGGAATAGAGCTTTTCAAAATATTTGAACATGAAATCAAGTATAATATATATTTTAATATTCTAACTTTTCTTTTATTAAAAAATTTTGATTAATTAGATATGGAAAAGGTATGTATCGAGAATGTATCGAGCAAAGTAAAATAAATAGTATCAAAGCATAAGATAGTCACATTTTTAAATTTATTGCTTTGAGTAAAATATTATTTCAAAATAAATAATTCATAAAAATTTTGCAATACACATGAGAAATTTAGGATCGAATTTGAATTTTCAAATGGATTTCAAAATTTATTCCTTGGAGTAAGAATATGTTTTCAAATTAGTCAAATTTTTTTTAATCAAATCAAGTTAGAAAATATCTCTCCCCCTATTTTTTTATACTTATAGCAAGATTAATTTACTTTTCAATTTTCTTTCCTTCTTTATTTCAAATCAAGCAAATTTAACATGAATTTACCACTAAATTTAGATTTTTAAAATTTTAAATATATTTTTAATTTCAAAGGCCTTTTTTATTAAATGATTACTTCTTCTTTAATATTTTTTCCTCCTTACTTTAACAAACAGAGTCATTCCTTTGAAAGATTTTTTTGATACTAATTAAACTAAGTTTTATATCAAATCATGATTTTCTTAGTTCAATATCATTTAAAGATTAATTTGCAAATTCAGCTTGATACCGATGATTTTAGTTTTGAATTAAATCAAGATGAATTGATTCAAATTAAATAGTTTAAGGATTTAGAATGATAAATCAATTTGAATTGATATAAGCAAATTAGTTAAGGTAAATCATAAAAAAAATTTTAGTCATTCTTCAAAAAGATTATCTCTTCCTTTTCTTAAGAAATATCAAGTAATTATAGGTTTAGAAAAGGCATGTATTTTTGAATTTGTTTTAAATGATATCATATCAAATATATAGCTGTGCAAAATTAGATTTGAAACAAAGACATTTTCTCTTTTTGTCAAAAGATAAATCAATCAAATACATGGTAAATAGTGAGCTATTTGATACCAATTACTTAAAACTAAAGTTTTCTTTAAAAGTTTAGTTTTGAAGATAAATGATAACTTTCTTGAAATATCTTGTTAGATATCGTCTTCAAAAGATTCAAGAAGATCATAAAAAATAATCAATTGGGGTGTTCTAATAATCAATTTAAATAAGATCAAATCAAGAGAAAATTGGATGAAGGCTTTATGTGTTCAATTCAACTAGGAAGTTTTGAAATTCTTAGGGGTTAACCTAAGATACAATTCAAATTAACACTTCAAGTACTTGATCTTATATAAATTGAATATCTTATTTTCAAGTACTTAAGTCATGCACTTTTTAGGAGAATCTCAATATCTAAGCATTTTATGGAGAAATGTCAAAAATTAGTTTTCTTATTGGTTTAGCAATTTAAACATTCATATTCAATAAGCATCTTTTAATTTAAATTCATTAATTATAAAATTGATATGGAAAGACTTAAAATATTATGCTGAATTTTAAAATAAACCATTTCATTCATAGCATGATATATAGAGGAGAGCATATTAATCTTTAAAATCAAAGTATTCAAATTATTGCAAGCATCAAAATCAATCATACTTATCAAAACATGAAAGGAGTTATCATATGCATACATATTAACAAATCATTAAAGTTAATACATCAAACTTTCAATTCATAGAGTATGATTATTTTAAGTAATGATAAATCATCAAAATCAATCAAACATGCTTAATAATTATGCTAATTAATAATTAAAGTATATTTAGCAAATAAAGATGGCATGGTGTGAGAATAGTTTAGATTTTACTAAATAGCAACATCCATCTATTTTCATTTTCAAGGCATCCATAAAAATTTTCTTCTTTTAGCTTCACTGGATTCTTGGTATACCTGCAAAATTACTTCAAAATTTTTGGTACCCAAGTTTTCTTGGGTCCATTGAAGTTGGTGCTCAAGATTTTTTTTGGAATCCAAATTTGTCTAACCAAAGTATGGTCAATTTTTTTAAAATTGCATTCAAAAATTTTTTGGTCAATTTTATTGCATTTAAAGCATTTAATTGAATGATTTTCAGTTGAAGCTCTTATGAAAATACTCCTAGCATTTTGCTATTTTCTTGAAATATTAAGATCAGTTTCTATTTTATTGAAAATGGCCCCATTAACTTTTACCATAGATTGGAGATTTTGAAAACTAATGGTAAACTTTTCAGCAATAGGCTTCAAAATTTCAATCTCTCTTCTCAATTTTTTATTTTGCTTCCAAGAGAGCTCTTTCTTTTCATTTAAAAGATTTTTCTTTTCTTTTAGGGAGGATCTTAAGGTATCATTATCCTTTTTAAGCTCCATATTTTCTTTAGCTAAAGAACTTTTAAATTTGATCCATTCTTCTTCTTTTTTAGTTAAAGAATTTTTTTTTTAAGATATCTTCTTTTTTGTTTAATAACTTATTTTTTTCATTAGCTAAAAGAAGATTAAATTTTTTAATTTCTTTGTTTTTCAGCCTTAATTTTTTGAATTCATCTATTAAATTATTGAAGGCTTCAAACAATTCCTCAAATGCAAACTCGAAGGAGTTTTCAGAATTTACCTCATCCTTAATGGCCATAAGAGAGATTTTCCACTTCCTTTTCCTCATCCAAGCTTGAAGTGTCATTATCATCCCAAATTCCTAACATAACCCTTTTCTTGATCTTTTTGGGATACTTTTTGAGTAGGGGGTCATCCAACTTGTAATCTCTTTTTGTTGCAATTATAGCATGGGACACTTTTTCTTTCTTTTTCTTCTTTCTTTTTCATACTTCTCTTTAGGAGGAACTTCTTGAATTTGCTTGTGAGTAGCTCCATATCCTCATCATCATCTTCACTCTCTTCTTCATCTTCTTCTTCTTCCGACTCATCACTTTCTTCATGTTGCACAATGGATTTGAAGGCGATGGTCTTCATCTTTCTTGGCTCTTCCTCTTCCTTCTTTTGAGCTATGTTCAACTCATGAGTCATGAGTGATCCCATCAATTCTTCTAGTGATAGCTTGGTGAGGTCTTTCACTTTTTGTATGGCTGTCACTTTTGCTTTCCATTCCTTTGGCAAAGATCTTAAAATCTTGCAAACAAGTTCATAGTTAGTATAGATTTTGCCAAGACCATTTAGAGCATTAATAATATCGATAAATTTAGAAAAAAATTCAAAAATTGACTCATATTTCTCCATTTTAAACATTTCATATTTATGAACAAGCAAGTTGATTTTGGACTCTTTTACTTGGCTTATTCCCTCATGAGTCACTTTCAATCTTTCCCAAATTTTTTTTGCTGATATACAAGTGGATATTCTATTAAATTCTTGTACATCAAGAGAATAATAAAGAACATTGATGACTTTTGCATTTAATTGAGCCATCTTCTTATCAAATTTATTCCAATTCTTTTCTAGTTTGGAAATAGACACACCATTAATTTCTAGTGTAGGTGTGTGTGGTTCTCTAGTTATGACTTCCCACAAGTCATAGTCTAAAGCTTGTATGAAAATTTTTATTTTAGTTTTCCAAAAGATATAATTTATGCCATTAAATAGTAGTGGTCTCGATGTGGATTGGCCTTCAGCAAATAATGAGCCAAATGGGGTTGCCATAATCTTTTACTCAAGACGGTTAGGTCAATAATCAATAACAGAGCGCCTGCTCTGATACCAATTATTGTCCAGAGGTAGCAATCCAAGAGGGGAGGTGAATTGGGTTCTTATAAAAGCTTTGGCTAAATTTAACTCTAAGCAATTATGTGCTTTGATTTTAATCTAAGTGGTGAGGATGAGACGTATATAATATGAGTAGCGGAATTAAGATAACAAAATTAAACTATGAAAGTAAAGTAAGAATTATAACCATGCAAAGTATATAGAGAGATAGAAGAAAAAAGTACAACACAAACACACAAAGATTTATAGTTGTTCGGAGCAACCTGAAAGGAATATGCCCTCAAGCCAATTAATTTTTGGGATATTCTTTATCTTCCAAACTCATGTAATGACATTTTTAATAAATAAAGGTATTTATTTCATCATATGCAGTGTCTTATTATTTATTTAAGATTATGATGAACCCTATAAATTAGGGCTACGATTTTAAGATTATGATGAGATCATATCGGTGAGATCTAAAACCTTAAAATCCTAATTTAAATATTCCTAGTTGATAGGACATTGAGTTAGGAATCAATGTTTTTTGGTAAGACTAGAACATTCTTTGTATGCTCGATTGAGAGGATGATTGATCTCACAATAACTTGTGTATGACACTAATACAAGAATGTGGGTGCTTATTAGAGAATGAGTTCACTAAATTGATCTAAATCGAGAATATCTAATGAAGTCTTATCTACATGTCAATAGATTGTTCTTATAGTAGAATTTGTGCATGTAATCCTTTGACCTAAAACTACCATAGAATCTTATATATATAAATCCATATTTTGGTTCATACTCATTCATAACCCAGTTATGTATGGGATGATCTAGATATGGTAGATTATATATATGAAGATTGTGAGTAGATCAACATGGAATCAATCTCTCCTGGTAAGAGAAAATAGCATCCTACTTGCTTCAAACAAATGATGATTCAGGAAGACTCGATCAAAGCATGATGAAAAATGGGAAATAATTTTTAATATTTTATTAAATAAATCATCATCATAACATTGAAAGAAAAATGAATATGATATTGGGGTTGACATATTTTCATACTCAAAGTCATATTCAAAATGCTGGAAGATCGAAGGATCTAGTTGCATAGTAATTTTCATTGAAGGATATTTTTGATATTTCCATCAAAATTTTACATCTTCTGGGAAGTCATGATACGTTGCTAGACATCAATCATGTCTTGTGGGTTCGATCAAATTAAAATTTTAATTTGATCATTAAATTAGAAAGTGTTCTAAATTAAGTCAAATTGGGTTGGCTAGTTTTGACCTAAATCGGTTTGGTTGAGTTCTAACCAGATTAGGTTAAATCACACCCAGACTCACTGCTGGTTAGATGTAGAACCCAATGGATCACACACAAAGAGAGTTAATTAAGGGTCTAATTGGATTAGACCATGTTTGCAAGATGAACATGCTAGCACATGTAGCAAACCCTAGCACCTGATTTCGAATTGGATTCGAATCGGCTTTCGATTTGAGCTAATTTAGATCCAATTTGAGCCAAATAGGATTTGGTCTTGAATTGGATTAACCTAGACTGATTGGGTTTCAGTTGGGATGCCACATACCTAAATCTCATATGCCAAAGAGTCTCTCTCTTGCATGTGGGAAGTCTTTCATGCGCAAAGAATTCTTTAGCGCATGGAATTAGTTGGCGCCTACTTTCTTTGACTTTTTCCATTTTGTTATGTCACATAAATTTTTATATTGGTGTGGACATCAGATATGGGGTGCAGAAGAGTCCTTCTGTAGATGAAATACTTTGTTATTATTTTGAGAAGGGACGTTTTGTCGCCCAAGACTCCTTGCCGCCCAAGACTCCATGTCATCCACTCCTCCTTGATGCCTCTTGGACCAAGTCAAAGTCTCTTGGGACTTTGACTATTCAAAGATTATCTCCACACCTTCTTGCTAAATGGGCATCCCTTTTTAGAGCCATTGGATGGCCTTTTTATATGATCTAATGGATGAAAAGGATGGCGCCAAAGATGAAATATTATGACTCTTCGTAAATAACTTACGTAGAATTAGTCCAAGAGTCCTTCTGCTTTAAGGCAGCTCTTGGACTAAGTCTACATCTTGTTATTTACTGATGAGGCATGAGATTGGCTGAAGGGATAAGAGATTTTTTTTAAAGAGGTCCGAGAAATTTAGTTGGCACCCCTACGTACATTATAAATAGGGGTGCGCACCAAGAGTCCGGGGGTGTGAAAAATTATCTTTCTTTCTTACAAGAGTTTTTTTTTGTTCAATTTTCTTTCTTTTCTTTTCTTGTCTAGACCTTATCCTTATAAGGGCAAGAAGTCATCTTAAGACTAAAAGATTAGGAAGAAAAATTAAGAAGACAAAGAAAAAGAAAGATAGATAAGAAAAGGCAAGAAAGATGACATAAAGACTAAAGAAGGTCTTGCCCTTTTAATTAAAGTTCTTATTATTAGAACTTTAATTATATAAATCAGAGGTGCTAGTATCTTGATCAAGTCTCTGTGTGGATCAACGTTGGAGGGTGAACACGTGGGCACCTGGTGGAAACCCTGACGGACTGCAACCAACGATCAGGGTCAATTTAGGGTTTAGCAATAAGAGGTATGTTCTAATACTTTCTTTTATGTTATAAATGCATGTTATATGATTTAATTGCTAATTAGGTGGTCTTAGGATTCGGGTTTGGTTTATATGATTTCATATTTTTGCTTTGAGATCTGTGCTTCCGCCCTGTACACCAAACTCATTAGTGGTATCAGAGCAAGCCTTATTAGGTTAAATCATATAATGCTTTGCTTACAATATAATGGCATAAAAGAAAAGTATGATATATTTTTGTGTTTATTTGCATGTTATTTATATAATGAGATCATGTTCTTTTATTTATCATAATGAGATTATGATGTATATATTATTTTGTAAAGATTGCCCTGATATACTGAAAAGTATTCACTATATAATGATGGTTGTCCTAGAATAATTATACATGATAGTAGATATATATAAATTTTATTATAATTGATGCTATTAGGCATTTAGTTTGATTTAAATCAGTATGTGCATCAAGATCTTTTAAATCTCTCTTTAAAAATTTATATTAAGTTGTAGTGTAATTAATCTATAGCTGTATCAGTCGGGATGTCTAATTGATCAATCGATATCTAGGATAAATGGTTTATGATTGGTAAAGAGAATGTAGTTTTTTAATTGATTCTATTGTCTAATCTAGCCAATTTATTGGTATCTAAAGAAAGCAACAGGGGGACTCCCACTTCTCTCCCACTTACCTGATCGATTCAATTAATTTAATTCTAGATTGAAATGCTTAGTATTATATTCACTACATTAAGACCTTCCTTCATACTAGGTTCTTATTATGTCTAGAACTATATTAGTTTTGTTGTGTAACCACAAGAATTATTATGGGAATGATGTAATATTAATCTAATATATTGAGATGCTTATAGCATTTTGAATATACTGCTTTGTTGTGTAACCACAAAAGTAGTCATATTTCATTTTGACTGTATAGAAATGAAGGATTCTATTTAAACTCAAACATTAAAGTTTGTTGTGCTAACACAAGGCTATTAATGTTTTAGAGACAAAAGTTTTTTGAGAATTGCATAAAGTGCAATTGGAAAGAGTTTTCTACCTTTGAACTTATAACAGGTTTGTTGTGCAACCACAAGACCTTTTATAAGGAATTAGGATCTTATTCTCACTAAGAAAATCAATAAGAGGGTTATGATTTTTGATTAAATAGTGGGAGACATAATTAAATTAAAGTCCTAATTTAATTATGTTTGTCATCATGAGTTGTTTGCTTATATATTGTTCTTTATTATGTAGATTAAATGGCTTCTTCACTTTCATTACGTTCAATTTTGGATTCAAATAAATTGATTGATCAAAATTATGTTGACTGGTTGAGAAACCTAAAAATAGTACTCAATCAAGAAAAACTCTCCTATATTCTTGATGCCCCTGATCCTAAGCCATTAGAAAATGATGCCATAGATGAAGATAAGTCCACATACAAGATGTGGCAAAATGATTTTCTTACTGTCAAATGCATCATACTTGCCTCTATGAATAATGAATTACAGAGGCAGCATGATAGCATGGACACTCAATCCATATTGCTCAATCTAAAAGAGCTTTATGGAGAGCATAGTAGGACTGCTAGATATGAGATATCTAAGCAATTATTTCATGCAAGAATGATAGAAGGAACATCCATACAAAATCATGTTTTGATGGTAATTGACCTAATCACTCGATTAAGTCAATTAGGTTTTGTTATGGATGGAGAGTTAAGTCAGGATTTGATCCTGCAATCACTCCCAGAATCATTTTCTCAGTTTATCATGAACTATCACATGAACAAACTGAATTCTTCCTTGCTTGAGCTATTAAATATGCTCAAGACAGTAGAAAGCCATATCAAGAAAGATAAGGCTCCTCTTCTTCTTGTGGAAGGGATCTCCAAGAAGAAGGCAGGCAAAAAAGGTTCAAAGAGAAGATTGAATCCTAAAAATGGTATAAATAAGAAAAAAAAGGAGAAGAAGGTCTTCGGACAGACGATCTATTTTCACTATGATAAAATAGATCATTGGAAGAGGAATTGCAAGGCTTACCTTGCAACCATGAAGTCTGGTGCAAATAATGCACCAAAAGGTATGTATGAGATACATACTATATTATCATTAAATTCTTTCATTTCAAATTCTTGGGTATTAGATACCGGCTGTGATTTTCATATCTACAAATCTTTGCATGGGCTGTAGAAAATTAAGAGTTTGAAGAAAGATGACTTCAAGCTCTATGGCGCTGGAGGAGAGTCTATCCAAGCAGAAGCTGTAGGGACAAATATATTGAAGTTACCTTATGGAAAGATCTTAGAGCTTACAAATTATTATTATATGCCTAAGATCATTAGAAATATTATATCTATACTCTTATTATTAAAACAAGGTTATAGTCTTAATGTAACGAGCGAAGGTTGCTCGATCAAATATTCTAATGAAAATATTTGTTTTGGCATATTTAGCAATGGTTTGTTGACTCTATGTTTGGATGATAATATATTTCATATTGATGAAAATAGAAAACGTAAGAGAGATGACATAAATAATACTTTACTTTGGCATTGTTCGATTAGGTCATATTAGTGAGGCTAGGATTAACAAGTTATACAAAGAAAAGTTCTTTGATCCTTTTGATTATGAATCATTGGGAACTTGTGAATCATGCCTCATGGGTAAAATGACCAAGATTCCATTTAGTGGACATGGAGAAAGGACAAATGAGTTATTAGGACTTGTACATACGGATGTATGTGGTCCTATGACAACTCAAGCTAGAGGAGGATACTCATATTTTGTAACATTCACTGATGATTTATCTAGGTTTGGATATATGTATCTTATGAAACACAAATCAGAAGCCTTTGATAAATTTAAAGAGTATCAAAGTATGGTCGAAAAATAAACTGGACAATGTATAAAAATCCTTCGATCTGATCGGAGAGGAGAATACTTATCTAGTGAGTTTCTAGACTATCTTAAAGTTAAAGAGATTCTCTCTGAATGGACACCTCCTTATACACCATAATTAAATGGTGTAGTCGAAAGAAAAAATCATACCTTATTAGATATGGTACGGTCCATGATGTGCTTCACTGAATTACCTATTTTCTTCTAGGGTCATGCTCTGGAGACTGCAATTTACATCTTGAATAGAGTTTCTTCTAAATCTGTATCTAGTACTCCATATGACATATGGAGAAGTAAGAAATCTAATCTTAAGTATCTTAAGATATGGGATTGTCCAGCTTATATCAAAAAAAATTTTGGACATAAACTTGATGCTAGATCAGACAGATGTCTATTTATAGGATATCCTAGAAATAGTATAGGATATTTATTCTACCATCCTACTGAACAAAAGGTATTTGTAAGTAGGCATGCCACTTTCATGGAAAAGAAATTTATCCTAGAAAAGGGCAGTGGTAGAAATATTGAACTTAGTAAAGTTCAAGAAAAACAAATAAAAATTTCTCAACCATATAATCACATAAAAGAATCAGAACACATAACTCCTATTCGTAGGTCTAAAAAAGTACAAAATACACCTATGAGGTATGGTTTCATTATTGAGAACAATGAAGCCCAAGTCATTGAGAATGATGAACCTCTGACCTATATGGAAGCAGTCAAAAGTAAAGACTCTTACAAATGGCTGGCTGCCATGCAATCCAAAATAGAATCCATGCACACCAACAAAGTATGGACTTTGGTGGATGCACTAGAGGATATAAATCCTATTGGATGCAAATGGATTTTTAAGAAAAAGATTGGAGCTGATGGTCAAATTGAAACCTATAAGGCCAGATTGGTGGCTAAGGGTTTTAGGCAAAAATAGGGGATTGATTATGATGAAACATTTTCACCTGTTGCTATGCTCAAATCTATTTGGATTATGCTTGCTATAGCAGCATACCATGACTATGAAATATGGTAAATGGATGTAAAGACTGCCTTTCTTAATGGTTTCCTTAAGGAAGAGGTCTATATGTCACAGCTAGAGAGATTTGAGTCAAATGAGAAACCAAATCAGGTATGCAAGCTTAAGAGATCCATTTATGAATTAAAGTAAGCATCAAGGAGTTGGAACATCCATTTTGATGAAATAGTAAAAGAGTTTGGTTTTATCAAGAATGTTGATGAACCATGTGTATACAAGAAAACTAGTGGAAAAACCATAGTCTTCTTGGTTCTGTATGTAGATGACATACTCCTCATTGGGAATGATATCCCAATGTTACAATCAGTCAAATTATGGCTATCAAATAAGTTTTTCATGAAAGATTTGGGAGAAGCATCCTATATACTAGGAATAAAGATCTATAGAGATAGATCTAAGAGGATGCTAGGCTTATCCCAATCAAGATACATTGACTTAATACTGAAAAGATTCAGTATGGATGAGAGTAAAAGTGGTTATTTATCCATGAGTCAAGGCATACATCTATCTAAAAAGATGTCTCCTAAGACACCTGAAGAGAGAAATAGAATGAGTTCTATTCCTTATGCTTCGGCTATTGGATCAATAATGTATGCCATGTTATGTACAAGGCCTGATGTTGCTTATGCTTTAGGCATTGCAAGTAAATTTCAAGCTGATCCAGGAGAGGATCATTGGAAAGCTGTGAAAAATATTCTTAAGTACTTGAGAAGGACTAAAGATATTTTTCTAGTATATGGTGGTTCTGATCTTAAATTAGAAGCATATTCTGATTCTAGTTTTCAATCAGACCCAGATGATAGAAAATCTATTTCAGGGTATGTCTTTACTCTGAATGGTGGAGTAGTAAGTTGGAAGAGTACTAAGCAGCCAACTGTAGCTGACTCAACCACTGAAGCAAAATACATAGCTGTAAGTGAAGCTGCCAAGGAAGCTGTCTGGATGAAGTTCATCACTGAATTGGGAGTTATTCCTGAAATTGAGAATCCAGTACCACTTTACTATGATAATACTGAAGCTATTGCTCAAGCAAAGAAACCAAAATCTCATCATAAATCCAAACATATTCTGAGATGCTTCCATCTTGTTCGAAAAATTATTGAAAGACAAGATGTAGTCATAGAATGAGTGGACACAAAGAACAACATAGCAGACCCATTCACTAAGGCTTTACCACTGCAACTATTTGATCGCCACCTTGATTGTATGGGATTAAAATATAAGGGTGATTGGCTTTAGTGCAAGTGGGAGATTGAAAGGAATATGCCCTCAAGCCAATTAATTTTTGGGATGTTCTTTGTCTTCCAAACTCATGTAATGACATTTTTAATAAATAAAGGCATTTATTTCATCATATGCAGTGTCTTATTATTTATTTAAGATTATGATGAATCCTATAAATTAGGGCTATGGTTTTAGGATTATGATGAGATCATACCAGTGAGACCTAAAATCTTAAAACCCTAATTTAAATATTCCTAGTCGATGGGACATTGAGTTAGGGATCAATATTTTTTGGTAAGACTAGCACATTCTTTGTATGCTCGATTGAGAGGGTGATTGATCTCACAATAACTTGTGTATGACACTAATACAAGAATGTGGGTGCTCATTAGAGAATGAGTTCACTGAATTGATCCAAATCGAGAATATCTAATGGAGTCTTATCTACATGTCAATAGATGGTTCTCATAGTGGAATTTGTGCATGTAATCCTTTGACCTGAAACTACCATAGAATCTTATATATATAAATCCATATTTTGGTTCATACTCATTCATGACTCAGTTATGTACGGGATGATCTGGATATGGTAGATTATATATATGAAGGTTGTGAGTAGGTTAACATGGAATCGATCTCTCCTAGTAAGAGGAAATAGCATCCTACTTGCTTCAAACAAATGATGATTCAAGAAGACTTTGATCAAAGCATGATGAAAAATTAGAAATGATTTCTAATGTTTCATTAAATGAATCATCATCATAAGATTGAAAGAGAAATGAATATGATATTGGGGTTGACATATTTTCATACCCAGAGTCATATTCAGGATGCAGGGAGATCGAAGGATCTAGTTGCATGGTAATTTTCACTGAAGGATATTTTTGATATTTTCATCAAAATTTTACATCTTCTGGGAAGTCATGATACGTTGCTAGACATCAATCATATCTTGTAGGTTCGATCAAATTAAAATTTTAATTTGATCATTAAATTAGAAAGTGTTCTAAATTAAGTCAAATTGGGTTGGCTAGTTTTGACCTAAATCGGTTTGGTTAAGTTGTAACCAGATTAGGTCAAATCACACCTAGACTCACTGCTGGTTAGATGTGGAACCAAATGGGTCACACACAAAGAGAGTTGATTAAGGGTCTAATTGGATTAGACCATGTTTGCAAGATGAACATGCTAGCACATGTAGCAAACCCTAGCACCTGGTTTCGAATTGGATTCGAATCGGCTTTCGATTTGGGCTAAGTTAGATCCGATTTGAGCCAAATAGGATTTGGTCTTAAATTAGATTAACCTAGACTGATTGGGCTTCAGTTGGAGTGCCACATACTTGAATCCCATATGCTAGAGAGTCTCTCTCTTGCGCATGGAAAGTCTTTCTTGCATAAAGAATTCTTTGGCGCATGGAATTAGTTGGTGCCTACCTTCTTTGACTTTTTCCATTTTGTTATTTCATGTAAATTTTTGTATTGACATGGACATCAGATATGGGGCACAAAAGAGTCCTTTTGTAGATGAAATACTTTGTTATTATTTTGACAAGGGACTTTTTGTCGCCCAAGACTCCTTGCCGCCCAAGACTCCATGCCACCCACTCCTCCTTGACGCCTCTTGGACCAAGTAAAAGTCTCTTGGGACTTTGACTATTCAAAGATTATCTTCATGCCTTCTTGCTGAATGGGCATCCCTTTTTAGAACCATTGGATGGCCTTTTTATATTATCTAATGGATGAAAAGGGCTTGACCACCTCGAGCAGTCATAACGGAGTCTATCTTCTCATCGGTGACTGACTCGATGCTGTAGTGGTATGACTGGTTCTTTGACTTAAGGTGCATCGATAGTTCACCTTGTGGGTGTTATAGTCTAACTAAACCATAACTCGATCTCCTATTCATTCAAAGTCCTGAGGTGTATGTTAGTTATGGCATGCTGATTGTAGGAATTGAATTATGCCAATAGAGGATCTATCTACCTCGGTAGATGAGGAGAAGCCCTATGGTGATCATGAGATCGAGTCCATAAGCCCATGGCTATGGTAGTGTGAAATGATAGAAAGAGTTTCTATGATGGTTTCACATTAGACTTGGATTGAATGATTTATTCATATGATGGATGTTAGATTTGACGAGTTCCCTTTAACCCTAATCCTATCGGGGCTCAAGATATAAGAACCCAATTATATAGGTAGCTGCATCGAGAGGTTCACTTTTAGTTCTGATGGGTTGCCACCATATGTTGCTAGGTATCACTAGTGGATTTTGAAAGCAATTAGAATGATCTTGATGATCAATCATTCTAATTATGTGAATCGAAAAAGTTTTGATCCATCGAAAGGTGTTTCGATGATGTTGATGATAAAGATCGTGACATATCTCATTATCATATGAAATTGAACCTAACTAAATCACACAAACAAGGGTTTGGATCTAGATATGATCAATTGGGCTAACCTAGTTTGATTGATTTGGATTAGATCTAATTAGGTTTAAGAAAATCATGCTACTACACGATTGAGCCTAACTTTCTCCTTCCGTAGTCTTTTTAATTCATCTTGGCTGAGCCAAATTAATTTGGACTCATTCAAAAATCCAGTATGAATTTGTCCTTATCTAACTGGAGCTTGTCCAAGTCAGAAAGGGATTATCTTAATCTATCAAATGGAAATAAGATACAACCTACTAATTCCTATTGCCACCTACCAATTCCTATCGCTGTTAAGACATAGGGTCAAACGTTGACCCATATGCAGGAAAGAAAAGAAAGGAGGCATGCACCCCCTATATTTTATTTGGGGCGCACATCCCAATGATTTCTTATGAAGATTTTGAGGAGGGGTCGGTCCCTATGGGGCATGTGCACAAAGGAAAGAGTCCCATCACCATGGGACTCTAGGGTTTTGATGGGATTAAATACCAGGTGCCCACCCTTTTGTGTTTATCCATCTATGGCGCCACTTTTGAGGGGTTTCAGGGATCTTTAATCTGATTGGATCAGATGACATTACTCAGCCAATCATATTAAGATCTAAATAAATCAACGAATATGATTCGTTGAGGCTGCATGGCACTGCATGGTGCATGGAGGTCTATTTAAACACCTCCTGTGCCTAGGGTTGGAAGTTTGGAATTCCACTAGATCAAATTGCTATCACCCTCTATCTCCACGCCCCTTCTTCCTCCTCTCCCTCTTCTCCATGCCCAAAGTTTGGGCCAAATTTCAGCAAAGAAGATTCAGGCAATTGATGCAAGGTTTCAAGGGAAAGAGACGACATGTTCGTGAGATGAGCGCACTGCCTTCAACTTTGTTTTAAAAGCTCTACAAATCAGATCTAGATCTAATTTTTGAAGATCAGATATAAAAGAAGAGCACATCTAGATCCAGTCCAAGTGGACTCTAGTAGAGGCTAGTTACTTGCATGGCTAGATCCAGAACCCCATGCAGCCGCTATTCATCATCAGGCTAATTGTCTACCCTGAGTAGGTAATATCTGATGTTCCTATTTTATTTTAATTTTTATTTTTAATATTAAATTATTAGGATCAAATATGAGAACTTTTTGATCTAATTAGTTTGGTAGAAACTTTTGTAAAAAAATTTGCTACAAATCATATTAGATCATATAGATCCTATGGTAGAAATCAGATTTTTATTCAAATGGTATCGGAGCTGCATTAGCAGTTCTTCAAATCTACTTTAGATTTAATTTTTATTTTATTTTATGATTTAATTTTTATGATTTTAGATGTGACATCAGATGTGATCAGATCTGAAATCAAAAAATTAAAAAATTTTATTTTATAGATCAATGATGTATAAGATGCATGACTAGACTAGATTATAGAATTATTCTATGTGTAGCCTAGTATTTCTTTTCTTTTAAATGATAAATTAATTTTTTATTAAATCTTTCTATTTTATTTTTTGATATTATAAGAGTTATAATCAGATATGAAAATAGAAAATTAAAAATTTTAATCAATATAAGATATAATTGATGCATGTCTAGACTAGATTATAGAACTATTCTATGTATTATCTAGAATAAAATTTTAATGATATGATCAATTAAAATTTTATTTTTCAATTGTTATATTTGATATTTTAGATCTAAAAATATGCATATGATTGATTAAATTTAATACATGAGATGTATACAAAGCATGCATAGATAGATATATAATTGTATATGTGATATATGCTATAGATCTATTAGTTTTGTAGAATACTAATAATTTTTTATTTTGGCATTCCACTTGGCCATCCGATCATAAGAGTAAGAAGGGTTTAAAGGCCCTCTCTTTTCATTCGATAGGGTGCTCTTATGGCGTGTAGGGGTCCTGTGCATTTATCCTTAATTAGAAATTAAAAACTTACTTTTTTGCAAAATTCTAGATCCTAAAATTCTAGGATTTTTTACATGTTTTTATTTATAAATCCAAACTTAATTAAAAATTAAGATTATGAAACTAATTAGATCTAAAAATTATGAATTTTTAGATCTAAGACACCTTCATAAATTTGGATTTGGACTTAGGTAGCTTAATTAGGTCTAGCAGTTGATCAAACCGAATCAAGAGTTAGTTAGGTGGGATCAAGAGTGCTTAGAATTGACCAACCCAATAGGATTAAGTCTAGGTCAAGATCGACTCATACCCATATATGGTCGACCAAGTCAAGAGCTAATTTGGCTCCACGGTTCGAGCCTAGATTGTAGGCTAACCTGATTAGTTTTGGTTCGACAAATTGGTGTCTAAGATAAGTTCAGTAGATATGATCGAGTAGTTTTTAATTAAGAGCTACTCAACCCGAATGCGTTCTTGTCGATTTAATGGCATATCCCTTCCACCAATCTCACTTACCTGGCTATTTGGGTCAACTCAGTTCTGATTTGAGGTGGCCAATGATTCAAGATAACCCATGCTACTAGGTTAGTCATAATTGTTATGACTAAGTCAAGTCAAGTTTAAGAGATCTAAATTAAATTTTTCTAAGAAAATATTAAGTCATAGGTCTTCCACCATTGTAGATGTGCATGCCTTTTTTGGAGTTGATTATTTTTGACTGGTCATAGTGGTTCAGTTGCACGAAAATATGCAACCATGTCTATTAGGCATTGGATGTTACGAGTTGGAGGATGGATTGGGCTCAATATTTTGGATACGATAAGGAACCCAATCAGGAATCCAATTCATGCAAATGATGGGTTTGACTTAACTAAAGAGTAGAGCAATATTTCGGACATGGTGAGCTTCATGAATTAGAGATCAGGTTTGGGCACACCATGATTAGAGAATCATTAGACAAGAGTCATCCACTCATCGGTTGATCCATCACCAATAACTGTTAGGTGAGGTGATGAGCCAGTCAACGGGACTGCACCATCCACTAAAAATTTATGATCGTGAAAATTTTTGCATCCCTACCAAGAGAGTATCAAGATCTGAGAAAATAGTGAAAGTCTAATTTATTTAAAAATAAAACTTCTAAACAAATTGATCAAATCTAATTATAAAATCTAACTAGAAACTTTGACTTTCTGTAGAAAAATATCTACATCCAACCTCCTAACCAAAATTCTAGATATCCATAGACTGATTGGACCCAATTTTAAGGATTGGCTTAGGAATTATAAAATTATTTTAGATTCTAGAAAGCTATCTTATGTATTGGACTAGGATCCAACCACTTTACCATCCTGTCTGACCATTGATCAGAGAGCGTCTGTAGAGAAGTGGATAGATGACGATAATAAGATAAGGTACTACATGCTTGGTGCTATGTCTAATGAACTACAGTGCTAACATGAGAACATCATGACTACCCGATAGATGTTGGCTCATCTACAAGAGTTGTTTGGTGAGTAGAGTCACGTAGCTAGGTATCAAGTCTCCTGTAGACTTTTTAATACTCAGATGCATGATGGGTAGTCCGTCCAAGGTCATTGTTTGATAATGATCAAGGATCTTGAGGAGCTTGAGAAGCTCGATGTTATCATGGACAAGGACTTAGAGATAGATGTGATCTTATAGTCCTTGATCGATGCATATGGTCAGTTCATCATGAACTTCCATATGCATAAAATGCAATGTACCTTGATCGAATTAATAAATATGCTGGTCACTGCTGAGCTTTTCATAAAAGATTCTAAAGGCTCAGTTCTTGCTATGAAGCAAACTTCTTCCAAAAGAAAGTCTTTTAGAAAAAAAGAAGTCTACAAATAAGCAGAAGGTATATGGTGGAAAGAAGAAGAAGAAAAAGTCGAAGAAGACCACTAACAAGAAAAAATATTTTCATTGTAACACAGACAGCCATTGGAAGTGAAACTGCCCTTTATACCTAGCCAACCTAAAGAACAAGAAAGAGGCAGGTCCTTCTGGATGTATGCTCATAATAGAATCTAACCTTATGATTTCTTCTACATCCAGTTGAGTGCTTCACTCTAATTCTAGTGCTTACTTATGCACTTCTATGCAGGATCTTGAGGAGAGCAGGAGGTTGAGGGATGGTGAGATGATCCTGCACATCGAAAATGGAGCAAGAGTTGCTACTGTGGTCGTGGAAACCTGCCCTCTTCAACTATCATTTGGCTTAGATTTAGTTCTTAGAGATTGTTATTATGCACCTGCAGCAAGTAGAAATTTGATTTCTATTTCTTGTTTAGTATAGGAAGGCTATGTAATTAGTTTTTTTAAGGACCACTATACTATTCTGTTTGAAAGAAATAAAATTGCAAGTGGTTTCTTAATTAATGGTCTCTATCAATTGCATATTAATGTGTCTATGTTAAATTTTGAGCAAAACATGAATGCCAGAGGATCTAAGTGATCTAGAGATAGTCTAAATGATAGGTATCTATGGCATCTTAGGCTAGATCATATAGCAGAAAATAGGATTCACAAATTAGAGAAATCTAGACTTATGAGTCTATTGACTCTAAGTCATATCCGATTTGTGAATCATGCCTTCAAAGAAAAATAACCAAGCTCCTTTTTGTAGAACATGGAGAAAGGACCACGAACCTACTTGCCCTAGTACATATAGATGTATATGGCCCATTTGATGTGCCGACCAGAGGCAATTATATGTACTTTATTATCTTTATCGATGATCTATCATGGTATGGGTATGTGTACTTAATGAGACACAAGTCTGAAGCTTTTGAAAAATTTAAGAAATTAAAACTTAAAGTAAAAAAATAAATAGAAAAACTTATTAAGATTCTTTGATCAGATCGAGGAGGTGAATATCTTAGTTGAGAATTTCTAGACTATCTTAAGAAAAATAGCATAGTCTCTCAATGGACTCCATCTGAAATATCTTAACTCAACAAAATTTTAGAATGGAGAAATCAAATCCTATTAGATATGGTTTGATCCATGATGAGCTTTATGGACCTTCCTAAGTTTCTTTGGGAACATAGTCTAATGACAGTGATTTATCTACTGAATAGAGTTTTCTCTAAAATTATTTTTACCACACCGTATGAGATATGGCATGGTAAGAAACTCAGTCTGAGTCATCTCAAAATTTAGGATTGTCTGGCTCATGTCAAGAGACAGTAGGCGGACAAATTAAACTCTAGGTCCTTTAAAGCTTGATTCATAGTAAATCCTAAAGAGTCATTAGGATATTATTTCTACCTTTCGGAAGATCATAATATGATTATGAGTTGACATACCATTTTTCTTGAAAAATAGTTTATTCAGGATGGTGGCATCAGAATGTAGGTTAGGCTCGAAGAGAAGATCTCTGAAAAGCAACAAGCTAAGGAACCTATAGAACCAAATCAATTAGAGTCAGTCCATACACTATCACCTCCATCTTGAAAATCAACTAGGATTTTCCATCCTCCTGAAAGATACTTAAGTACTATTTCAAAGAATGTTGGGAAAATATTTCTTATAAAAAATAGGATTCATGGTGATGATCCTAAGATCTATGATGAGACGATACCAAATATTGACTTTGAAAAGTGGTTAGAGGCAATGAAATCAGAAATGGACTCAATTGCACTCAAACCAAGTCTGGACCTTAGTAGATCCACCTGAAGTAGTACCTATTGGGTATAAATGGATCTACAAGAAAAAGATAAGTGCAGATAGAAATTTAGAGACATTCAAGGCTAGGCTAGTAGTGAAAGGGTATAGTCAACGTGAAGGTATTGACTATCAAAATACCTTTTTGCCAGTAGCCATGCTAAAATTATTGAAAAATATACATGGTTTCATGCATGAATTTCAAATTTTTTTTTAAATATAACACAGCAAAAGTTATAAATTAAACCATTTAATCTATAAATACATGTAATCTAATTACTAAATCCTACATCTAGGATCTATTGAAGGGAAATCCTGATTTTTCGATCCAGGTTCGTCCAGATCTGATCAGATCAAGAGATATATTTCAAAAATTTTCTCTTGATCTCAATCAGATCTTGATATATTTTAGATCTGATTCTTATTATTTTAATAAATAAAATAAAATAAGATAAATTAAATCAAATTTAATTTACCTGATTTGGGTAATCCTATTACCCTGTAGATGATCCTGATTGCAGCGGAAGGTTCTGGATCTAAGCCACGCAAGCGTCTGGCCTCTACCGGTATCCACTTGGGTTGGATCTGGAGATCCTCTTCTTCTCTATCACGTCTCCAAAAATTCAGATCTGGATCTGATCTGGAGGATCTTCAAAACTCCTTTTGAAGATCAGCAGTTCGTCCTTTGCAGCAGCGCAGCCTTCTTGCTTTCTGATCGCCTTTCTCTTGATCTGGAATCGCACCAAACTTAAGATCCAAAACTTTTTGGACGTGGAGAGGAGAGGGAGAAGATGGACTTGGCATGGAGGAGGAGAGGAGAGAGGCAGCCTTGGGGCATTGTCTAATTGCAATTCTCATTGGGTTGGGCGCAGGGTCTTATTTATAGACTATTGTGATCCAACTCCTCTTCTTCCCAACCAATCACAACCCTTTGTGAAATCAGATCTAAATCTGATTGGTGGGAATAGAGTCCCCTGGATTCCTCCTTAGAGGGCACCTAAGACCAGTCAAACTTGGTTCTTAGGAGAACTCTAATTGGAAATCCAAAAAGGAGATGGAGTCCTTGTCCAACAAGGACTCCTGGGCGCCTCCAACTTGGGCACACGCCAAGGGTGGCGTGCGCCCTCTCCTTGCCAGGTTCTGGTAGGGGGACAAGGCCCCCACCAGCTCTCCAATAGGTGCATGACATGTGGTCAAAAGTCAAAGTGTCAATGGTCAACGTATTTGACCAGTCAAAGGTCAGACTTTTGACCAAAGTCAAAGGAACAAGAAATGGCAGGTGACCAAAAATGGTAGGTAATGTCTTACAAAATAAGACAACCTTTTCTGACTTGGACAACCTCCAGTCAGACCATAGTGAAGGCCTCTGATTGAGCACAAACTCCTTTGGCTCAGTCAGGACAACAACTATTTATGATAGTAAAAGAAGAACGTTAGGTTCAATCGAGTGCTAGCACGATTTTCTTGAACCTAATTGAATCTCATTCAGATCAATTGAACTAGATCAGTTCAATTGATGATCACCAGATTCAAACCCTTATTTGTGTGACCCAGTTAGGTTCAGTTCTGTATGGTAATGGGATATGTCATGATCTCTATCATCGACATCATCGAAACTCCTTTCGATGGATCAGAACTCTTCTGATTCGAACAGCTAGAATGATCGATCATCTAAATCATTCTAATTGCTCCCAAAATCCACCAGTGACACCTAGCAGTATATGGTGGCAACCCATCAGAGCTGAATGCGAACCTCTTGGTGCAGCTACCTGTGTGATTAAGTTCTTCTATCTTGAGCCCCGATCAGATTAGGGTTAAGGTGAACTCGTCAAACCCTAGTCTCTATCATATGATGTAATCATTCGATTCGAGTCCGATGTGAAAATCTAAATAGAAACTCTTTCTATTATTTCACTCTACCATGGCCATGGGCTTCTGGACTTGATTCTCATGATCATCATAGGGCTGCTCCTCTACCACCGAGGTAGATAGATTCCATCTTGATGCAATCCAGTTCCTACAATGAACATGCTATAGCCAACATACACCTCAGGGTTCCATATGGCTAGGAGACCGAGTAATGGTGTAGTCAAACTATAACACCCTCAAGGTGAACTGTCGATGCACCTCAGGTCAAAGAACCAGACACACTACTGCAGCATCGAGTCAGTCATTGACGAGAAGGTAGACTTCCTAATGACTACTCGAGGTGGTCACGCTCAGTGCCCTCGTTCTCTAACGAGTACCTGTACTCTCGCTCCGGTGTCTCCACACCGTAGACTCAAGACTCATCTACTAAAGAGAAGCGATCGTACACCAACCTTCCGGATCAATCACCATCCTCATGATGATCCTATGGTCGGGAGCTGTTTATGAGTTAATAATGATTATTCATGTCTTAAATTTTCAACTCTTGAAAATATGAATTATCATTACCATTAACTCAAAGGATGTATCACAGACACTAAATACACAAGTGTGATAGAAAATAACCCATTTCATTAATTATAGTCAAAATTATAATTTTGCCCCTAGAAGTGTATTACAAGTGTCAGCCAATTCTGGCTTCTAGGGCACATATATCTAACATCTATAACATGTCATAATGCATACGTAAATCTAAAAATAAATATTTTGGTATTGATCAAATCAATACCCTAGATCTAGAATAATTCAAGGTCTAAACCCTAGATCACATCTAGATGAGAGAAGAGATCAAATCTCTTATCTTTGCATGAATTGAGAACTCCAAGATTGATCTTCATTGTTGTCTTTAGAGCCGTATACATGTTCGGCCTCTATAGATAATCTACATGAAGCTACAAACATAGATCAGAGGTTCGTCGAACAAAAATCCGCTCGAAGTACTAGCTTCTTGCGAATCCATCCTGATGGTTAATCTAAAATTTATTCTTTGGATCTCTTTGATACTCCAAGAGATGAAGAATAAGAGGAGGAATAAGAGAGAAATCCAACTCTTAGACCTCCCTAAAATCAAAAATAAAATTTATTTGAAAAGGTCCTAAGAGAAGACAAATCTTCTCTTTCAGGACATCAATGATTGATGTCCTGAAAACATCTCTATGCTAGGACAAGGAGAGACCTTCTCCTCTAGACTTTTTCCATATTTCTAGATTTTACACTCTCTGATTTTTTTTCAAAAAAAAAATCTCACAAAATATAGAGAAGAAAGGATTGTCAAAGAAATCCTAAGAGAAGACCTTCTTCTCTTCTTCTTCTCTCATCAGGACATGATCAGATTATGTCCAAAAATGATTATCCTGCCCCAACACCTTGGAGCATAGATCACCATACTCTCTTCCTCTCTCTCTATCAAATTTTTATCATATAAAAATCATAAAGAATAAGGAGAAAATAAATATTGAAAGAAAAAATATATAAGAAGATATTCTTTTTATCTTTATCTTCATCTAGACATGAATCTTTCATGTCTTAATGAAGACTTTTTCTCCAAGGATGTAGGCGCCCCAAAACCACCACACCCCCTTGTTTCTTTTCTCTATTTTTTTACCTTAGAATCCCAAAAGTTTTGACACCTAAAACAATTAGAAGGAGCCATCACAAGATAATAGGAAGACTAGGTCAAAATGACCTAGTCAAACAAGAAAATTCGGAAGAGATTGGGGACGTCAAACTCTTGGATGCCTCCCCACATTTTTTGTTCATGGAGAGAAGGAAACCATCACATAAAATCTGGAGAGAAAAGGGGCGAACAAAATTTTTGGCATGGAAAATTATGGTGCTAAGGAGAAGGAAGAGTTTTAGAAAACTAAAACTCTATCAAGTTGTTTTCAAATCAAAACTAACTTCCAAATTTGAACAAGTCAAATTTGATTCCCAATCTTCAGATATTAGGGCATGGAGGACACTCTTAGGCATGGAAAAAACTCACATAATTTTTTTGGAATTAATTGTGGGCGTGGAACATCATAATGGCGCAAGGGAAGATAACAAGGAATCCTAGTTTAACAAGGATTCTCATGTATTAACTAGACCAAACTAATTTTCAATCCAATTAAAATAGGATTAGTGCAAGCCTAATTATAGATGATCTTAGTTCAACTAAGAATCTAATTAAGTTAGGTTTAAATTATATTTAATTTAATTTAAATTCTAACTCAATTAAAAATTAGGTGCACTCAAATTCTAGTCCAACTAAAAATTATTTTTTTCCTTATAATTGACTTATCCAATAAACCAATTAAACTTAATCTAATTAAGTCCAAACCAATTCCAATTAAATTTAATTCAATTAGAATTGATCTCATCCCAATTGCTCAATTAGATTGAGTTAATTAGCAATCTGATTGCTAATCGATCCTCCTACAATACTTGCATTAGGTGAAACATCTATCCTATTGAGAGTTTGACCTAAGAACGATTCTCAATCATCGATTAACCATCTGATCTGATTATAACCTCTAATGTATATGACTCCATAGGTTCGAACCTAAGTTGGTAGCACAGAAATCAATTTCTGTACCAATCAAAGTAACCATCTAGCAATGGTTTCCGACGTTCGGATAGATCGAATGTATTCTTAGAACCTTGGCCCATAGTTACCGTATAATTCATCCTAGTTGGGGATAAACCCCACTCCCGCTAAAGTCCAATTTGGTGCTTA
Source organism: Cocos nucifera (assembly GCA_006176705.1). Classification (NCBI taxonomy): domain Eukaryota; kingdom Viridiplantae; phylum Streptophyta; class Magnoliopsida; order Arecales; family Arecaceae; genus Cocos; species Cocos nucifera. The sequence continues at coordinate 664,790 of QRFJ01000528.1, read as the reverse complement.
GCCTGATGTGACTGATAATCGCAAAAGAGCTTCGATCATGAATTCTTTCTACCAAGCCTCTCCAGCACCCGAGCTCCTTCCGGACCTCTCCAGTAGTCAAACTCCTTCCGAATTTCGCCTTTAGTCAGATTCCTCCATCGAACAAATTTTTCTTCAGATCTTTCCTTTCATGGATCTACATGCAAATTTTTCCAGCAGACCTACTTTCGGATCCCCCCAGCAAATCCACATTCGGACATCTCCAGCAGACTTTTTTCAAAGATTCCTCCAGTCACAGAACTCCCGAACCCCTCTTGTCCGAACTTTCGATAGTCATCCAGAAAGATTGATAAGTCATGACAACGGATACTACTCTCGACTAACAAGTCATGACAATAGACACCATTCTCCATAACAAACTTTGCATGGCCTGAGTGGCCCACTACTAGATGGTTATGGCTGTCACTATCAGTTTGTTATAGGCTCCGTCTATAAAGGGGACCCTCCAGATATGTTTTCTCTAGACTCTCTTCTTCTTCTCAAAATTCTATAATTTTCTCAGCTGAGTACTCCATTTCTATTGACCGAAAGAGCTGACTTGATCGTCGGAGGGTCCTGCCGGAGCCACCACCCCCCGAGTTCCGGACGGGACTTCGTTTTGCAGGTCCCCGGCGGCGCCCAGCGGCCTCCGACTCTAGCGCTTCTTCGGCGGCGACGGATTTCTGCACCAACAGATTGGCGCTAGAAGGAAGGGCCCTCTCTGAACCTTCGAGGTTCCCTTGTTCTTAAAGGAGTGCTCGGCGACGATTTCCTTCCCCTCTCCGGATCTTCTTCTCCCTCCAGTAGTCCTTTCCCTGGAAAGAAAAGATGCCCTTTTCCCAGAAAAGCTTCGACCCGGAGGATCAATGCAGCCTCCGCGGCCCAGATCCTCGTTCAGATCCTCCCTACCCCTATCCCGTTCATCCCCGGCGACACGGGCCAAGCTCAACGTACAGCAATCCGGTGGATGCGGAGCGGTTCGACCTGCTTGCCCAGCAGGTCCGCGATCTTACGGAGGAGGCGGTGCGGGCGGTGCAGGCCACGCATTCGCGAGGTCCTTTGGCGCCCACTCGACCGGCGCGGGGTTCCCCGGAGCCCGGGAACCCAGTCCAGGAGCGACCGATGTGGGCTACCCGACCTCCGGACCCTCGGAAGAGAGAAGTAGGCAGCCGGCAAGGAGCCCCTGCTCGGACCGCGGCTCGACCCAGGGAGAGGCTTGCACACCCTATTCCAATGCGAGAAGACCTTGGGGATTAAGGATCGCGAAGATCTTCCTGGATCAAAGGCTCTTGGAGATGGGAACGACGCATAGAAGAACTTCGTCATACTCCTTCCTCCCGCATGGTAACGATATTTGCACACTGATCCTCCTTTTTCTCACAGAAACATTATGCAGGAACAGGTACCGCCGAACTTCAAGCTCCCGCATTTTGAAAGCTACGATGGGACCACCGACCCGGTCGACCATTTGGAGGCCTTTCAGGACATGACGATGTTGCTCCATGGCGCGCGCCTGATGCCATCTTGTGTCGGGCTTTCCCTTCCTACCCTCAAAGGAGCGGCCAGGAATTGGTACTCGGCGCTTAAGCCGGGCACCATCCTATCGTTTGACCAAATGAGTCAACAATTCGCGGCCCACTTTGTCAGCAGCAAACGTTCTAGCGCAGAGGCTCGGATTCCTTGTTGGCCATCAGGCATCAAAGAGGGGGAACCCATCCGGGCTTACGTCACCCGGTTCAACGCTGCCGCGCTGGAAGTCCGGAACCTGGACCAATCAGTTGCTATGGCCGCACTCAACAGGCGGCCTTCAGAAGAACGACCTGTTGTTCTCCCTGGAAAAGAAATATCCCAGGGATTTTGCTGACATGCTAGCTCGGGCTGAAAGCTATGCCCGGGCAGAGGAGGCTTTTGAGGCCAAGGATAATGAAGCTCGCGACAAGCGACGAGTAGGCAGAGCGGGAAGGCCCCGCCGAAGAAAGAAAGCGCACCGAAGCTTGGCCGCCGCGCTCCCGAACTTCCCCCTGGTCGCGGGCGAGCCCGGACTCCTCCTCGGGGCTCGAAAGCCACCGGGAAGCCACCTAACGGAAGGAGCACACCGCCGAGGTTCTCCCCTCGACTCTCCGCGAAGGTCCCCTCCACGGCGTTTTCAAGCTATGCCCCCCTTCAACGCTCGAGGTTCTCCCCCGCGACGAGGTTCATCTCCGCGCCAAGTCTCCCCTCCGGCTGGTTTTCACAGCTACGCCCCCCTCAAGGAAGGCTCAAGTGCTGCTGGAGATCCAAGGGAGACTTCCGGAGCCGGAGAGAATGCGTTCCCATCCCAGAAAGGTGCAACCCCAACAAGTTCTGCCTTTACCACCGTGACCACGGTCACGATACCGAGGAGTGCATCCAGCTCCAGGATGAAATCGAGGAGCTGGTCCGGCGGGGCAGGCTTGGCCGATTCCTGCAACAAAGACAACCTAAAGAGAGCGGGAAGATCGGCCGAGAATGTTGCAATCAAAATCACCAAGAAGAGAGGAGCAGCGGGCAGGATCGGCCGCCTCTCGGCGTCATTAACACCATCTCGGGAGGACCGCAGCGGGGAAAGACCGACGAATCCGAGGGACCGGCGAAGAGGCAGAGGACCTCGGAGCCCGTGACCTTTCACCAAGGCATGACGCCCTAAGGAGATCCAGATTTCCCACATAACGACGCGGTTGTAATCTCTTTAAACGTCGCTGATTATGATGTACGCCGCATTTTGGTTGGATAATGGAAGTTCGGCGGACATATTGTTTTATGATGCCTTCTTAAAAATGTCCCTACCTGACACCCGCTTAGGGCCTCTGTAAATTCCCCCCTGGTAGGATTTGCCGGACACGCCGTTCCGGTCGAAGGCATGGTGACTTTGGCGGTGACGGCGGGCCAATCGTCCAAAATTGGCCAAGGCGCGGATCGACTTTCTGGTCGTGAAAAGACCCCGTCCGCCTATAATGCAATCCTTGGGACGACCCGGCCTAAACGTGCTACTACGGGCGGTTAGTGTCAACCTACTACTCTTAAAGATGAAATTCCCGACGAGCCGGAGTCGGCGAGGTCAGAGGAAGACCAGGCCCTGGCAAAGTACTGCTCTACTCCAGTTGCCCTGCGCGGGGGAGACCGGCCCGACCCTTACCTTGTTGATGGACTGGACGTCCGCGACGACCTCACTGAAGGAACGGGGCGAACCTGCGGAAGACCTCGTTCCCTGTGTCCTATTACACGACGGAGACCCGGGGCATGAGGTGTGCGGATCGGCTCCAACTTGGCGGCCGAGGTTAGGGAGCAGCTCGTCGCATCTTTCCTCAGGAAGGAATGCGGACGTCTTCGCCTGGGCCCCAGCCATGTACCAGGGATCGACGCCAGGGATCGATGCCGAGATCATAAAACATCGGCTGGCCGCTCGACCCAAGGCACCGACCCAGTCAGAGAAAAGTTGCGCCACCAAGCCCCAGAGAGACAGAAAGGCGGTAGCCGAAGAAGTGGATAAGCTCCTCGAAGCCGGACTCATCCGGGAGGTCAACTATCCGACCTGGGTCTCGAACGTGGTCCTCGTCAAAAAGAGCAAACAACAAATGGAGGATGTGCGTCGACTTCAAGAAGCTGAACAAAGCCTGCCCAAAGGACAGCTACCCCCTGCCGAGGATCGATCAGCTGGTGGACGCAACCTCGGGCCACGAGCTCCTCACTTTTATGGACGCATTTTTCTGGTTATAACCAGATACGCATGGCGCCCGAAGGATGAAGAAAAGACCACCTTTATTACTGACCGAGGTCTCTATTGTTACAGGGTCATGCCTTTCGGACTCAAGAATGCAGGAGCCACCTACCAGCGCTTGGTCAATAAGGTCTTCAAGGGGCAGATCGGCCGCAACATGGAGGTGTACGTGGACGACATGCTAGTCAAAAGCCGAGCCTCGACAGACCACCTCGCCGACCTTGAAGAAACCTTTCGGTGCGCTTAGGAGGCACAAGATGAAGTTGAACCCGACCAAATGCGCCTTCGGCGTGACCTCCGGAAAATTCCTAGGATTCATGGTGTCGAGACGCGGAATCTCGAGGCAAATCCCGAGAAAATCCGAGAGCCATCCAGGAGATGACTGCCCCGAAAAATAATTAAGGAAGTTCAGCGCCTGGCTGGGAAGGTGGCGTCCCTGAACCGCTTTGTCTCGAGGTCGGCCGAGCGGTGCCTGCCTTTCTTCCAGGTCCTCAGGCGAGCCGAAAGATTTTTGCTGGACAGCGGAGTGCAAACAGGCATTCGAGGAGCTTAAAAACTACCTCGGCGCGCCCCCACTGCTGGCAAAGCCCGAACCTGGAGAAGGGCTGCTCCTATACCTAGCTGTCTCTCCATGCATGGCCCTGGCAGCTGTCCTGGTCAGGGAAGATGAAAGGCGCAACAACCAGATCTACTACGTGAGCCGAGCCTTGAGGGACGCGGAGACCAGGTACTCCAAGTTAGAAAAACTAATTTACTGTCTTCTAATCGCAGCCAGGAGGCTCCGACCTTACTTTCAGGAGCATACCATAACGGTCCTCACGGACCAACCAATAAGAGCCATCCTCCACCGAGCAGACGCTTCAGGAAGAATCGCCAAATGGGCGATCGAGCTCACGGAGTTCGACATCAATTACCGGCCCAGGCCATCGATCAAGGCTCAGATACTGGCGGACTTCGTGCTGGAATGCACCGCATTCCAGAACTTGAAGCCGAGCTTGAATCAAGCGAGATTATCATCGGAGGGAGACCAAGCCCCATTTCGAAGCCGAGCTGTGGCGGTCGAGCTCCTCTCTGAAGAAAGGGCCGACCTTCTTGAAGGCGCCTGGGTTCTGCACGTGGATGGCTCATCCAACTCTAGCGGGGCCGGCGCAGGGCTGGTCCTGGTTAGCCCCGAGGGGAGATCGTCACCGAGTACGCACTATGCGCTTCGAGTTTCCCACAACCAACAATGGGGCCGAGTATGAAGCGCTGATAGCCGGGCTGCAGATAGCCAAGGGAATTGAGAGGTGGGTCGGCTTCAAGTCTTATAGCGACTCCCAGTTGGTGGTCGGTCAGGTCGGCGGCAGCTACGAGGCGCGGGAGGAAAGCATGGATGATGTACCTCGGAGAAGGTGCAAAGAACTTAATACCAGCCTTCGACAGCTTCGACATTCGGCAACAAATCCCAAGGGTGAAAAATACAAGGAGCCGACCTTCTCTCCTAAGTTGGCCACTTCTAGCCCCTAGCCGAACTCTCCAAAAGAAGTGTTTTTTAAAACTCTGAAGTGCCCGAGCTCACCGAGGAAGTCTCAGGCCTGTCCTGCAAGTTGAGCTTCGAGCCCAAGCTGGATCGATCCTGCTAGTTCGCCTACCTCGAAGGAAGGGAGCTCCTTCCCTTCACGATTCGGAAAGAAGCTCGGAAAGCTCAGGAGTCAAGCCTCCTCGCTATGTTCTATGTTACGAGGGCAGGCTATATAAAAGGTCGTACTCCTCTACCACGTTCTTGAGGTGCCTCCAACCTTTAGAGACTGACTTCATATTATGGAAAGTCCACGAGAGGATTCTGCGGAAGTCACGCGGGAGCCAGATCCCTTATCGCAAATGACTACTTCAGCAAGGGGTACTACTGGCCAATCTTGTACTTCGTGATTCCATAGAAGTACGTGAAGAAATACGACCTGCTGCCAGAGAAATGCCAAGCGTGCAAAGGACAGCCGGCGTCCTGAAGCTTACTCCGCTAACTGCACATCCTGGCCCATTCATGCAGTGGGGAATGGACATCCTCGGCCCCTTTCCCAATGGCGTCCTGGACAACAGAAGTTCCTCCTAGTTACGATCGACTACACCAAATGGATCGAAATCGAATCATTAGTAAAAATTACTGAGATCAAGGTACAGAACTTTGTCTGAAAGTCAATCATTTATCGGTTTGGTCTACTCTGAACTCTTATAACAGATAACGGATGATAGTTTACTGGAACAAGATTTATTAAGTTTTGCAAAGATCTAAACATCTCTCATCACTTCACGTCAGTGGCCCATCCACAGACAAATGGTGAACCAGAGGTGACCAACAAAATTTTACTACAAGGCATCAAGGCAAGGCTTGAAAGAGCAAGGAGGACTTGGGCGGACGAACTCTACCACATTCTCTGAACATACCAAACTACTCAAAGGCTACCGATTAGAAAAATACCATTCACCTTGGCCTTTAGAATAGAGGCAGTCATTCCAATTAAGCTTAAACTTTCGTCAGCACGGGTCGTGGCCTTCAATGAGCAACATAACTCATAAGATCTAAGAATCAACCTCGATCTACTGAAGGAAAGAGGAGAAGAAGCCCAAGTTAGGATGGCAGCCTACAGACGAAGAGTAGCCAGATACTATAACTCGAGAATAAAAAGCAAAACATTCAGGATAGGAAACTTGGTGCTCCGACGAGCGTTTCGTAACCTCAAGATCAAGGAAAGCTTATCCTAAATTAGGAAGGTCTGTATAAAGTAGAGGAGGTTGTTCGATCCAAAACTTATCATCTGAAGGAGCTCGAAGGAACAATACTCCCACGATCTTGAAATTTAGAAAATCTAAGAATGTACTATCAGTAACTTTCCTTCAATAAAACTTTTTTATTTTTATTACTTCCTAGCTCAAAAATTGCATGATGATAAATAAGTCTCTGAAGCAATCTAAAGTGGCTCATTAGGAATAGGAGGAGAACCTTGTCCTGACATGAGCAAAGTTGAAGACCTCATTTAATTAAGACGAGATGAGGGGAGAGGCCCTACCAACGGTCCTAATATGCCCTACAGTCTATTAGAAATAGGAGTAGAATCTTGTCCTAACATGAGCAAAGTCGAAGGCCTCATTGAACTAAGATGAGATGAGGGGAGAGGCCCTACCAACAGCCCTAATGTGCTCCTACAGTCCATTAGGAAATAGGAAGAGAACCTCATCCTAGCATGAGCAAAGTCAAAGGCCTTATCGAACAAAGACAAGATAAGGAGAGAGGCCCTACCAACGGTCCTAATGTGCTCCTCCAGTCTGTTAGGAATAGAAGAAAAACCTCATCCTAACGTAAATAAAGTTGAAAGCCTCATTGAACTAAGACGAGATGAGGGGAGAGGCCCTACCAACAGCCCTAATGTGCCCCTAGAGCCCATTAGGAACAGGAGAAGAACCTCTTTCTAGCATGAGCAAAGTCGAAGATCTCATTAAATTAAGACGAGGTGAGGGAAGAGGCCCTACCAATGGCCCTAATGTGCCCAACAGGCCATGTTAAGAATAGAAGAAAAATCTCATCCTAACGTGAGCGAAAGCTAGGACCTCATTAACCAAAGATGAGGAAAAAGGAGAAGCCGGTAAAGAATCCTTATACGCATTCTTTCTACGATAACCTAACTATGTCAAAAATGAAAAAAAGGATCCTATCTCGGTTCGTAGAAGAGATCCCAGCTCGGCATCCACAACAAGCATTTCATGAGAAGACAATGCAAAGAAAAATGGAGTGAAGAAAGTAAAGCCATGAGCTAGCCCTGAATTCGTGCAAAACAAAAATAAAGAAAAGGTACCATTTTATTACAAAAGTAAGTTCATTACATGCAAAACATAGGTCGACGAGACCAATTATCCCAATAAAAAGAAAAAGGGGAGAGAGAAAGATTAAAGCTATCAAAATCCTAAGAAGGGCCGGACTCCTCAGACTTCGAGCTGGCGCCATTACCAAAGATTCCTTAAGACGATCGACTTCATCCTCGAGCTCCCTCCGCCTCATCACATTGTCATGGAACATCTTGTCGGCTCGATGGTAGTTCTTTTCTGACACTCGCAACCTCCTTCTTAAGACCTCGAACTCGGCCTCCACATCCTTGGTAACTTGACTCTCATAAGCCAGCTCGAGCTTCAGCCATTGCACCTCGACCTTTTTCGCATCAACCGACTCCTAGAGTTCACCGATGGTCATCTTCAAAAAGACAACCTCTTCAGCTTCCTACTCGTACTAGCTTGAAAGCCATCATTGAGTTGCCGCTGGAGCTAGGCTACTTCATTGTTGGAGGCACAAAGTTTTTATTTTAACATGAACATCCAACCACTCCAGCCCAATCAGTAGGTCTCATATGTGAGCTCGGCATCATGCAGCTACTTTTGAAGTATGGAGAACCTCGTCGACTAGTCCCACTCAAACCATGCCTTATCGGAGGACCATGGTGAGCTTCCCTCCAAAAGTTGAACTTTCTCATTCGCCACCTTGAGTTGAGTTTCGACGGAGCCGATCTTCACCATCAATGCCTAGGATTTGTTGCTCACACTCTTCCAAAATTCGGCCAGCTCACTCTCAAAGCTCTCCTTCCGAATGCTGAAACTAGCGGCATCTTTCATGTGCAAGTTTCGGAGGTGAGTAACCTATTTGGTCACCTCTGAAGCATTCTTTCATGAAGCTCAAAGGTCATCCTCTATCTTCTTTAACTTCTTCTTCAACTGATGGACTTCCTTCTTCAGGCTTTTTTTTAAGGGTTTTAGGGGAACCCTCTGAGGCAGTGGGTCAGATCGATGGGAGACTACATTCAAGGTATGAAAAATATTCAAAGGTATGGACAAAAAATAAATCCACTTTCATTTAACAAAAAATTTTGAGTACAAAGTGAAAAAGGATCGAAAAAGAAAAATGTACAACTATCCAAGAATTTCAACCTCGAAAGGAGCGATGGAAGATGGAAGCAGAGCGCTCTCGACTGCCTCAGGTGCCTGAACTGGCTTGAGCACTTCTGCGACAAACTCGGATGGACCAGACGTAGGCTCGATGAAGGGAGGATCGACTGCAGCATCAGATGGTCCTGCATCTGCCTCATCTTCCTCCTCCTCTAGAAAGCTGAGGTCGACTTTGGAGAACCTTCGAGCCATCCTGCCTTCGCAAAGCTCGAAACCCTTGATGAACACCTCCTGGTCAAATTTGACGTTTAGGTTCCTCATCTTGAAAGAAGCCTTGAACTCTTCCATAGCCCGGGTCATTGCCTCCGAGATCGACTTTGCCATTCGAGCCTCTAGTTTGACGATCTTATTCTTCACTTCCTCCTCTCCTCCTCCAGGGCCAGTGCAGCCTTGAGTCCGACCGAGATGAACTCCTCTTTTCAAAGCACCCCCTGGAGACTCCCGATGTCCATCACCTTCTCCTCTACAAAATGCTCGACCTCAGCGACCCTCTCTTGAAGATGGCAGATCTCGACTCGAAGGCCCTCTTGGACCTTCTGTGCTTCCACCTCCCGACGGTGCGTCGTCTTGATGTAGGCGAACATCTTGTGACCCGACTGCAATGAATGATTGATGTTAAAAAAAAAGCGGGGGAAGAAAAGAGAGGAGCAGAAAGATCGAGCGATGGAGCAGTTACCTTGAGGATGGTTTCAAGAGAACTCCAAGTGAGCTGTAGCAGACGATCTCTGGATTGTCGAAGGGATCCTCCCCACGTTCGTCGCTATCGCCATCCACCCCACTAAGGTGAGCCTTGCGAGACATCTTAGCGATAGCTTTCTTCTTTTTTCTTTTTTCCCCTACCTCTTCCTCGATAGGGGGCTTCGAAGCCCAATCCCTACTAGAAGGACCCGAGGGCATGGGAGGCATGGAGCTTACGCCAGCAGTGCCAACCTCGGCAGCTAAGGCAACTTCGGCGCTAGCGATGACCTCGAGCGCAATAGCAGTGGAGGTAGGGACCATGGAGATGGAATCACCGACCTTCATCCTCTTCGAGCTATTGCTTGACTCCTTCCCTTTCCTCTTCTTGTGTAAAACCCTTTGGTAAGCATTTTGGTGGCTTTGGTATCCATTTCTACAATAGAAAAAGAAGTGTGGTTAGTGGCAATACACGTGTAAAATTATGTAAATTCAAAAAGCAAAAGGTGTACCAGTGGGGTGAAGAGGACTCAGACCTAGGTTGAACAAGGTCTATTCTTTCAGAAGGATAGGAAGAAGAGGAGTTCGGTATGCTTTAAGTTTATTGGCGGAATCAAGATCGGCTCCGTCTAAGGTAGGAGCTCGACGAACTGACTTCTTAATATAACCCCATGGACGGAGATCTAAGAGCAGAATCAGACAATACACAAAAAAGTACTTTATCTTTTGGTTATGAATGAAAGAAGGAGCACCTTTCAATAACTCCTTGCTGAACTAGAGAGAAAAGTACCACTAGTCCTTCGCGGAAGAATGGTGCTTGAAGGTGTAGAAATTCCTAAAGAGCAAAATGGTCGGCTGGACCTCGGCCAATTGACAGAGAAAAAGAAAACCAACAACGAATTGAAAGGAGTTCGGCATGACAGATACGAAAGAGATGTTTAAAAATCAGAAGAGGGCGACTACAAAAGGGGGCAGTAGGAGCCTAAGCCTGGCATGCAAAGTTTCTAAGTACAAACAAAACCAACTAGCCGGAGGAGAGTTGACTCGATCATCGAAGCTAGGAAGTTCGAGATCGTATTTCTAGAGGATTTCGTATCGAATTTGGATCAGAGAAAGATCGTTCGGAGTAAGAACAGACGGAATGGTGTCTGGAACAAAGGATGAGTGGGATATATTCCTTGGATCTACCTCGGCCTGGGGTGCGGGATTAAGGAAGGTCGGTCTAGGTAAGCCCCAAGAACTGATGGAGTGGGAGGTTTCGAAAGTCATCTAAATTGAAATAAAATCCCAAGAACCCTAAAAAATAAGAAAAAATGTTGGGCAAATGTTGCTGCCAAAAAATTGGGAGAGTAAGAAGCTAAAAAACAGCACGAATGATCTAAGAGAATGGATAAAAAACTAACCTAAGCTATCTGGAAAGAAAGAAAGGATGATGGATGCGATGAGAACCAGCCAAAAGGATGTCCGGAGCTCGGGAAGGCAAGGAAGGAGGATAAGACCCTTGGGAAGAAGACAAACAGAGATCGAAGGAAGGAGAAGACTCAGGCAAGAATGGCTTTCGGAGGAGAGGAGAAGGCCTTAAATAGTCGGAGGTACTCCAAGGCAGTTATGATTGTGGATAAACTTCGGCCGGTCAGCGTGCGTCGTGTGTCCCACTCATCATGACAAAGCAGTGGCGATGGGCGGAGTCTTTATGGCACCATACCTGGGGTAGGATTCGGATGGAAGATTCAAAGGGTCATCTTTTCAAACTCATTTTAGACTTAGAAAGCTTCGGTGCCAGCACAGTAAACACCAAAATATTTCATCCTGACAAGCATGGAAACCCAAGACCGGACTTTGACAGTCACCTTTTTCCTCCCTTCCTTCAAATTTTGAACTCGAAAGTATGAGGACTATTATTGGAGATAAACCCCGCTCCTGCTAAAGTCTAGTCTGGTGCTTAGCCTGATGTGACTAGTAATTGTAGAAGAGCTTTGATCGTGAATTCTTCCTTCTGAACCTCTCCAGTAGTCAAGCTCCTTCCAGACCTCTCCAATAGTCAAACTCCTTCCAAACTTCGCCTTCAATCCGATCCCTCCATCGGACAAATTTTTCTTCTGATCTTTCCTCCCATGGATCTACATGCAGATTCCTCTAGCAGACCTACTTCCAGATGCCCCCAATGGATCCATGTTCGGACATCTTTGGCAAACTTCTTTCAAAGATTCCTCCAGTCGTAGGACTCTCAAACCCCTTCCGATCAAACTTTCGGCAATCGTCCAGAAAGATTGGTAAGTCACGACAAAGGACACCACTCTCGACTGATAAGTCGCGACAATAGACACCATCCTCCATAATAAACTTTGGATGGTCTAAGCGGCCTACTACCAGATGGTTATGGCTGTTGCTATCAATTTGTTACAGGCTCCATCTATAAAGGGGACCTTCCAGATATGTTTTCTCTAGACTCTCTTCTTCTTTCCAAAACTCTACAACTTTCTCTACTGAGTACTCTATTTCTGTTGGTCGAAAGAGCTGACTTAATCATTGAAGGATCTTGCCGAAGCCACCCCTCAGGCTCTACAAGTCACCAGCGGCGACCTCATTTTCTTTGACTCCAACGCTTCTCCGACGATGATCAGATTTTGCACCAACAATCCTTATGATTAATAATGCTCAAGACAACTTCGAGTATGTTGTGAACACATATACAAGTTATCTTTATTATGTCTCAAAATTTTGTAAATTCCATGACTTCTCACGAGGATTACCTAAGCCTAGGTTTTGCTAAATTGAAACTCAACGAGATATTCTCTTCCTGAAGCTAATCAGGAGTGGTCAATCCCATCTTGACTCACACACCAACTTCATAAGTACATGACTATGCTCAGAAATCTTTCGAACCAATATTAGAAATACAGACAGTCCGACACCAAAGTATAGTGTGTTGCTTACAAGTCACCATGGTGATCTCAGATCGGAGGAACACTTATATCCATTAGCCTTAGCTAGCTACTTTTGATAGTAGAGTGCTACATTGGTCACGTTTAGTGCAGATGTACTCCTACATCTTACTTGGATGTCATACCAGTGTCTCCACACCACTTGGTTATGAGGACAACCAATGCATATGGCATACAACGACCTATACTCGATAAGTTATTATCCTTGTTAATAACTTATCATTTAGTCGTGAACAATTTAAGAACCATTCGATAAATCCTTCTTTATCGATTGATTGTGGTTCTAAAAACTTCATCATAATTTAGAAGTTCATTTAGGAAAAATAGAACTTCTATGATGAACCAGCCAAATAACTATTATTATTAGATAATTCATATACTAATTCCAATCGTCTACCACTTAGATGATTGGCTTTAGGATAAATTTTTCAACAACTTTCATTTGGACTAAATCCAATCAGAATGATATCAAATATCCTATCTTCCACTTGAGTTCGTTGAATTCCTTAGTTTTGAAGGCTTAGCAAATGGATCGGTCAAGTTCTTCTTTTTCATCGATCTTCCAAAAATTGATGTTATCCTGATCTAAAATCAAAGGTGATGGCGATGCAAAATTTGCTGGTTCTTCGATTTTTTAGCTTAAGCTATGGTTCCAGTCTATGATAGGACTGGACCATCGATAAAGGGTGCCACTCTCAACCTACTAATGAACCTCAATAACTACACATTTTACATGGTAGCATCATATGCCATGATATACTCTACATCACTAACTGAATAGGCTACAGTATCCTATTTGGAACCTTTTCAGCAGATTGCTCCTGCAATTAGGGTATGATCCGACATTCTCTTGCTATTATCTTGATCTGACTAAAAATTAGAATCAAATCATCCATTAGTTTTAAGTCAGTATCTCCATATTTGAGTCACTAGATCTTAGTATTTTCTAAATACTTAAGGATTGTCTATATAATTTTTTCAGTGATTCTCACTTAGATCAAACTGGTATCTACTCACTACCATTAGTAAGTATACCATATCTAATTTTAAACATGAATAAATTAGATGACAGCCAAATCTTTATTCCTTGCAATGCTGGAATGTCATTCCCGATTAAGAGAACTTCATCCACAAACAACATAAGGAATAATACTATAGAATATTTTTTTCACTTACAAATGTAGGGTTTGTCTTTGTTCATAACAAAGACATACATTCAAAATGTATATTCCAAAATTGAGATAATAGCCAAATAGGCTTTACAGGTTTTTACCTTTTCGTCAGCGCTACTCTGATTCTTTTGAAAATTCATTCACACTGAATGGATTTTATCCCTTTAGGTGAATCTTCTAATGTCCACACACTATTGATTTTCATGGACTTCAATTTGGATTATGTAGCTCCAAGCCACTTCTTAGAGTCAGACCACTACATTGCATCCCTATAGGTGATCAGATCCTTGTTGTTCTCATCGAGCTTAATGAGATTGCCGTCCCGGACCTTGACACTAAAGTATCTATCCAGCTAATATGGTACTCTACTAGATCTCCTTAAAGGTGCCACTTTAATGGACTCCAAGTTTGATCTGATCAAATCCAGTTTTGTAGGTTTACTAGATTATGTCGGTATTTTTCTACCAGTCAAACTTCTCAAAGTTCAATCTTAATAGGCATCAATTTCTTCTCTAAGAAACTCTTTTCCAAAAAGAATGCCCTACTATTGATAATCATCTTATGTTCTTTAGCATGGTAGAATTAATAACCCTTAAACATCTATTGGATCAGGATCCAAGTTTATCTATGTACAAACCTTTGATATAAGCCGATCAACTCCAAACCTGAAGGTGAGAGAGTCTAGGTCTATGCCCAATCCATATCCTATATAGAGTCTTTACAATAGATTTACTTGGCATAAATTTTCAGAGCAAAACTAGTAGTCATAAAAGCACAATCCTAAAATAAGTAGACAAGTGAACCCTATCATGGATTGAACCATATCTAACAATGTTCAATTTATCCTTTCAGATACAATATATTTCAAAAAGGAATCCATTGAGAGAGAATCCAATTCTCTCCTAGATATGTCACAAACTTACTTGATAAGTATTCGCCTCTTCGATCTAATTGAAGACTTCCAATATCATTTCTAGTTTATTTTTCTATTTTATTATTAAATTATTTAAATATTTCAAATGATTCAAGCTAGATACACCCATACTCAGATAGATCGTCTGTAATGAAATATTAATATTTTCCTTTGGCACTTAAGTTCATAGGTCTACATACATCACTATGTATGAGACTTAAAACTTTATCGGCTTATTCATCTTTTCCATTAAAAGATGACTTTGTCATCTTTCCAAGAAAATAAGATTCATAGGTTATCAATGATTCACAATCATTGATGTTGAGATTTTCTCTCAAGCTATCATGTTTATCCTATTCTTGTCAAGATGATTAAGCCTATAATGCCAAAGATAGACATCCCTGACATAATCTAGCTTGAGTATTTGTTAAATATGTACATTACACTTAATAGACTGTATAAATATTAAATATTATTTTTTTATTATTCATATATTATTATAATATTATTCATAATAATATCATAATAATCTTCTTTATTGATAAATAATAACATCTCTGACCAAAAGGCCAACAAAGATCACATTTATCATAAATGATGGACAATGGTGATAATCACTCAAAATGACATCTTTTGAAAATAAGTTTGATAATTTCTAAAGCTAGAATTAGAACAAGACTTTCATCCCTAATGTTCAGATATTTCTCATCATTTTTAAATATTTTACTTCCTTAAAATTCTTGCAATAAATTACATAGGACTACCGGTATCCCATACTCAGGTAGTAGAATTATATATAGAAAAATTTTAAGGTGTTATCATATAATATCCATGATAAGCAACTCTTACTTCTTTCTCTTGTTCGGCCTGCTATGGTCAAAAAAAGTAAGATAATTTTTCTTTCTATGATCCTGCTTCTAATAGTAGAAGCACTATGCCTGATTTGGATCAATTTTGGACTAATTATTTTGACTGGGCTTAGAAGCCCCAATATGAATCCATTCATACTGCTGAACCAAAATCAACTTTTGATACTAATTATCGAAGTTGGATCACATAAGTCATCACTATCTAACAGTGATAGGAGCAATTAGGGTTTAGCTTTATTTTCAGAAAAGAGAACAATGACCTAAGTATATGATTTATTTTAAGCCTAGAGACTTGGACTTTAGTCTTAAGGTTCTTCTACTATTTTATTCGAATTGGTAGCCTTTACCTTTAATTCAAAAAATTACTTTAATTCCCTAGTAGGTACTAGAATCCACATAGACTACACATGAGCCCAACTTTGGTTGGCCAACTCATGTACATCTAAAGATAGGTTCATAACCAATTATTTCTCCAAACAACTTCTAGTAATTTAATTTTGCCCCAAAAACCTAATCAATAGGCTTTGGCCTTCACTGTAAGGATCCGGTTAGGTCCAACCATTAACATGACCATACTTGGTGCATCCAACCAATGAATGATGAAGCTAAACTTTAGTTGGCCAACCTAACCACCATTAAAGAGATATTTTCAAGTCATCATATTATGAATGATAATTTCATTAGTCAATAAGCATCAGGCCTTTGGGCCTCCAATGATTATTAAGTTAATGGATCCATTATCACCCAACTTAATGGGAGGCTATGACTCAGTTATCCCTATAACTTTATCATTTTAAGGACCTAATAATTTTAGAGAATTTAAATTATTAGTGATTTAGGGATAGAAAAGATATAGATTAATTTGCTCCCACTAACTTCACCAAGTCAAGTCCTCCCACTAACTTCACCAAGTCAAGTCCTCCCACTAACTTCTCAAGTCTTTGATAAGGACTAAGATCAATATCGATCCATGGGCACCTACTGATTTTCTATGTGACATGGGTTAGCACGAATCAATGACCAACCTAATTAAAATTTGATTAACCACATTAGCCAAGTAAGTGAGATCGATAGGAGGGTCTGCCAAGGCTTGCCTTAGACACCATCAGAAATGGCAAGGTAAGCAGACTGCCAATTAAAAACCACCAATCTGAGATGCCAGACTTACCATAGACACCAATCAATTTAACAATTTTGATTTGGTCTATCTAAAGACTTAAGCTCGATCACTGAGCCACGATTAGTATCCATTTATTAGATGTATGGACTTTGATCAACTACAACTATTGAAGTAATCTATAGAAATAACCTAATCCTAATTAACTATTAATTAGGTTTGATCAATTTCTTAACTAAGTCCATATTTAATCTAACCCTGGGTCTAATCTAGTTAAGGACCTAATCAAAGCTAATCCATTATCCTTTAATCCATGTTTTATGAAATTATCTTAGGATCTTTAAATCAAAAACCTAGATCCTAAATAATCACTTAATTCTTAATTAAGTTCAAAGCTTATGGGTTTGGATTTATGGAATCTCAAAACTAATTTCTGATTTGATCATTTGAAACATTTTTAAATTACAAATAGTTTATATTGAATCATTTTCAATATATTATTTTAGATTTGATTTGTTTTAATATTTTGATCATGTCCTATGATTTTGAATCTAGGGTTTTGTAAAAAATAAATTCTCAATTTAAATTCTATAAAATAAATATATCATATAGATTCTAGATTCAAAATAAAAGATACATATCCACATATGCAATAATAGGATCTAGATCTAAATATAAAACACATCATCATGATCAGATCATAAATCTTTTAAATTTAGAATTAAAATCTAAAAATAAATCATAAATCATTTTAGATCTCATCTAACATATTTATGATTTAGATTATTTAGGTCAATACATAATACGACAATCTCTCCACTGTAAGGGGAAAATCTTACAGCAGGATAACCTTATAATCAGTATGTTTGATCCGATATTTTTTAAATCTAATCTAAATAATCTAAAATAGATCTAATATCTATTTAATTTTAAATTTAAAATTAAAAAAATAAATTATAAAATAATTTAGATCATATCTAACTTATTCATGATTCAAGAATTACAGATCAGCACATACTAGGACAATCACTCTATTTTAAGGGATAAACCTTACAACAGGACAACCTTATAGCAGTATGTACGATCTTTAAAATTTTATTTTTTAGATATTAATTTAATAAAAATATGATCATGTTATAAATAAACTTAGATGCTTTGATACCACTGTTGAAAAATATGCAGGATTTCATACATGAATTTTAATTTTTTTTTGAAATATAACACAACGAAAGTTGTAAATTAAACCATTTAATCTACAAATGCATGTAATCTAATTACTATACCCTATATCTAGGACCTATAACATGTCATAATATATGCATAAATCTAAAAATAAATATTTTAATATTGATCAAATCAATACCATAGATCTAGAATAATTTTAGGTCTAAATCCTAGATCACATCTAGATGAGAGAAGAGATCAAATCTCTTACCTTTGCATGGATCAAAAACTCCATGGTTGATCTTCATTATTGTCTTTAGAACTGCACACATGTCCAGTCTCTACAGGTAATCCATACGAAGCTGCAAACACAGATCGGAGGTTTATCAAACAAAGATCTGCTCGAAATATTAGCTTCTCATGGATCTTCCTTGATGGTTAATCTAAAATTTATTCTTCAAAACTCTTGGACACTCCAAGAGATGAAGAATAAGAGAAGGAATAAGAAAAAAATTCAACCCTTAGAGCTTCCTAAAATTATAAATAAAATATATTAGAAAAAATCCTAAGAAAAGACAAATCTTCTCTTTCAGGACATCAATGATTGATGTCCTGAAAACATCTCTATGCTAGGATAAGGGGAGACCTTCTCTCCTAGACTTTTTTAATATTTTTAGATCTTACACTCTCTGAATTTTTTTATAAAAAAATCTCATAAAATATGAAGAAGAAAGGGTTCTCAAAGAAACCCTAAGAGAAGACCTTTTTCTCTTCTTCTTCTCTCATCAGAACATGATCAGATCATGTCCAAAAATGATTATCCTATCCTAACACCTTGGAGCCCATGCCCTCTTTCTCTCTCTCTCTCTTAGATTTTTATCATATAAAAATGATAAAGAATAAGGAGAAAATAAACAATGAAAGAAAAAATATATAAGAAGATATTCTTCTTACCTTTGTCTTCATCTAGACATGAACCTTTCATGTCCTAATAAAGACTTTTTCTCTAAGGATGTAGGTGCCCCAAAACCACCACACCCCCTTATTTATTTTCTATATTCTTTTATCATGGAATCCCAAATTTTTTTGTGCCTAAAATAATTAGAAGGAACCATCCCAAGATAATAGGAAGACTAGGTCAAAATGACCTAGTCAAACAAGGAAATTAGGAAGAGATTGGGGGTGTCCAACTTTTAGATGCCTCCCCACATTTTTTGTGTGTGGAGAGAAGGAAACCATCACACAAAATTTGGAGAGAAAAGGGGCGAACAAAATTTTTGGCATGGGAAATTATGGCGCTAAGGAGAAAGAAGAGTTTTAGAAAACTAAAACTCTATCAAGTTGTTTTCAAATCAAAACCAACTTCCAAATTTGAACAAGTCAAATTTGATTCCCAATCTTCAGATATTAGGGCATGGAGGACACTCTTAGGCATGGGAAAAACTCACATAATTTGTTTGGAATTAATTGTGGGTGTGGAACATCATAATGGTGCAAGGGAAGATAACAAGGAATCCTAGTTTAACAAGGATTCTCATGTATTAACAAGATCAAACTAATTTTTAATTCAATTAAAATAGGATTAGTGTAAGTCAAATTATAGATGATCCTAGTTCAACTAAGAATCTAATTAAGTTAGGTTTAAATTATATTTAAATCTAATTTAAATCCTAACTCAATTAGAAATTAGGTGCACTCAAATCCTAGTCCAACTAGAAATTATTTTTTTCTTATAATTAACTTATCCAATAAACTAATTAAACTTAATCTAATTAAGTCCAAACTAATTCTAATAAAATTTAATTCAATTAGAATTGATCTCAACCCAGTTGCTCAATCAGATTGAGTCAATTAGCAATTCGATTGCTAATCGATCCTCCTACAATACTTGTATTAGGTGAAACATCTATCGTATTGAAAGTTTGACCTAAGAATGATTTTCAATCATCAATTAACCATCTGATCTGATTATAACCTCTAATGTGTGTAATCTCATATATTTTAACCTAAGTCGGTAGCATAAAAATTAATTTCTGTACCTATCGAAGTAACCATCTAGTAATAGTTTTCGATGTCCGAATAGGTCCAATGTATGTAAAGCAATATTCTTAAAACCCTGGCCCATGGTTACCATATAATTCATTTCTATGATCAATAATGCTCAAGATGACTTTAAGTACATTGTCAATACTCATACAAGTCATCTCTATTATGTCTCAAAATTTTGCAAATCTCGTGACTCCTCACGAGAATTACCCAGGTCTAGATTTTGCTAAATTAAAATACAATGAGACATTCTCTTTCTGAAGTTAATCAGGAGTGGTCAATCCCATCTTGACTCACACACTAACTTCACAAATACTTGACTATACCTAAAAATCTTTCAAACCTATATTAGAAATACAGGTAGTCCGGCACCAAAGCATAGTGAGTTGCTAGCGAGTCATCATGATGATTTCAGGTCGGAGGAATACTTATATCCATTGACCTTAGCTAGCTATTCTTAATAATAGAGTACTACATTGATCATGTTCAATCCAGATATACTCCTACAGCTCACCTGGTGCCATACCAATATCTCAACATCACTTAATTATGAGGACAACCAACATATATGGCATACAACGATCTACACTCGATAAGTTATTATTCTTGTTAATAACTTATCATTTGATCATGAATAGTTTAAGAACCATCTGATAAATCCTTCTTTATCGATTGATTATGATTCTAAGGACTTCATCATAATTTAAGAGTTCATTTAAGAAAGATAGAACTTCGATGATGAACCAACCAATTAATTATTATTATTAGATAATTTATATACTAATTACAATCATCTACTACTTAGATGATTGACTTTAGAATATATTTTTTCATAAAAATCCATCCATACATTGCTTGTTGTTGCAGCCTATTTTGATTATGAAATATGGAAGATGGACGTGAAGATGGCATTCCTAAATGGATATCTTAAGGAAGATATCTATATGAAGCAACCACTCAATTTCACATCCAGTGCTGGACACAAGGTCTACATGCTATAGAGATCCATGTATTGACTAAAGCAAGCATCTCAGAGATGAAATGCTTATTTTAATGTTGTGATCAAATTATTTGGTTTCGTCAAAAATGAGAAGAAATTGTGTATATTCAAAAAGGTCAGTGGGAGCACTGTTGTCTTCCTCATACTGTACGTGGATGACATCCCCCTAATTAAAAATGATATTTTCATGTTGACCATGATCAAAATGTGGTTATCAAAGGAGTTCTCTATGAAAGATCTAGGAGAAGCATTCTTTATTTTGGAAATTAAGGTCTATGAGATAGGCCGAATATGATGCTTGGTCTTTCATAGAAGATGTATATAGAGAAGGTGCTAAAGAGGTTTAGCATGAAAAACTTCAAGGGAGGTCTAGTATCTTTCAGATATGGTATTCATCTCTCCAAGAAGATATGCCCTAGCACACCTAAGTTGATTGAATGCATGAGCAAGATCCATTATACTTCGGCAATAGGGAGCCTCATGTATGCCATGCTATGTACACAACCTAATATTGTCCATGTTGTGAGTGTCACGAGCAGGTATCAGTCAAATTCAGACGAAGAGCACCAGACTTCTATGAAATATATCTTTAAGTACATAAGAAGGACTAAGGATATATTCCTGATCTTTGATAATGGAGAACACCAGGTTCAGGGGTATACAGACTCAAACTTTATGTCCCATATAGATGATCAAAAGTCGACATCTAAAAATCTATTTGTATGCAATGGTAGTGCAGTTAGCTCGAAGAGTTCCAAAAAAACCATGATCATAGACTCCATCATGGAAGCTGAGTACATCGCTACATTAGAAGTTACGAAGAAGATATTCTGGTACAAGAAGTTTGCTATAGAGAATGGAGTGATGCCATCGAATGCCGTCCCTCTATACTGCGACAATAATGGCGCCATAGCACTAGCTAAGGAGTCCAGGTCTCACCAAAAATTCAAGCACATTGAGCAATGATTCCACCTCATCTACAATTATCTTAAGAAGAGATACGTCAAGGTCAAGAGAGTCGACTCCATAGATAATGTAGCTGACCCACTAACGAAGCCATTGGGATAGTAGAAGATCAAAGCCCATCTTGAGAAGATGGAACTTAAATTTATAGCCAAGTGGCTTTAGGTTAAGTGAGAGTTTGTTAGATGAGTGTCTTAGAAGTTAGATTGGCTGATACTTATAATACACTTCTAAGGGCAATTTTATAATTTTGATTTAAAATTAATAAAAATTATTTTATTCTATCACATTGTGTACATAGTGTCTATGATATATTCTTTGAGTTAATAGTAATGATAACTCATATTTTCAAGAGTTAAAAATTTAAGATATGAATTTTCACAATTAACTCATAAACTACTCTCGATCGTAGGATCGTCATGAGGATGATGATCGACTCGAAAGATTAGTGTACGATCGCTTTCTTAATATAGATGAATCTTGAGTCTATAGTGTGGAGACATCAAAGCAAGAATATAGATACTCATTAAAGAACAAGGGCACTGAGTGTGACCACCTCGAGCAGTCATAAAGGAGTCTACCTTCTCATCGGTGACTAGCTCAATGCTGTAGTAATATGACTGGTTCTTTAACTTGAGGTGCATTGGCAGTTCACCTTAAGGTTGTTATAGTTTGACTACACCATAACTCAGTCTCCTAGCCATTCGAAATTCTGAGGTGTATGTTGGCTATGGCATATTCATTGTAGGAATTGGATTACACCAATAGGAGATCTATCTACCTCGGTAGATGAGGAGAAGCCCTATGATAATCATGAGATCGAGTCCATAAGCACATGGCTATGGTAGTATGAAAATGATAGAAAGAGTTTCTATTATGATTTCACATTGGACTCAGATTGAATGATTTATTTATACGATGGATATTGGGTTTGACCAGTTCACCTTAACCCTAATCCTGTCGGGACTCAAGATAGAAGAATTCAATCACCCAACTAGCTACATCGAGAGATTCACTTTCAATTCTGATGGATTGCCATCATATACTGCTAGATATCACTGATGGATTTTAGGAGCAATTAGAATAATCTTGATAATCGATCATTCTAATTATATGAATCAAAAAAGTTCTGATCCATCGAAAGGTATTTTGATGATGTCGATGATAGAGATCGTGACATATCTCATTATCATATGGAACTGAATCTAACTAGATCATACAAATAAAAATTTAGGTCTAGATGTGATCAATTGGGCTAGCCCAGTTTGATTGATTTGGATTAGATCTAATTAGGTTCAAGAAAAATGTGCTAGCACATAATTGAGCCTAACTTTCTTCTTTTGTAATTTTTCTAGTTCATCTCAGCTGAGCCAAATTGATTTGGGCTCATTTAGGAATCCTATATGGATTTGTCCTTATCTAACTAGAGCTTATTTAGGTTAGAAAAAAATTATCTTAATCCATCAGTTGAAAATAAGACACAACAAGCTAATTCCTGTTGCCACCTACCAATTCCTATCACTGTTAAGGCATAAGGTCAAACATTGACCTATATGCAGGAAAGAAAAGAGAAGAGGCATGTGCCCCCTATATTTTATCTAAGGCGCACATCCCAATGGTTACTTACAAAGATTTTGAGAAGGGGTCGGCCCCTATGGGGTGTGTGCACAAAGGAAAGAGTCCCATCACCATGGGACTCTAGGGTTTTGATGGGATTAAATACCAGGCGCCCACCCTTTTGTGTTTATCCATCTATGGTGCCACTTTTGAGGGGTTTTAGGGATCTTTAATTTGATTGGATCAGATGATATCACTCAGCCAATCATATTATGATTTGAATAAATCAATGAATGTAATTCATTGAGGCTACATGGCACTGCATGGCGCATGCAGGTCTATTTAAACACCTCCTGTGCCTAGGGTTGGAAGTTTGGAATTCCATGATATCAAATTGCTGCCGCCCTTCTATCTCCATGCCCCTTTTTCCTCCTCCTCTCCCTCTTCTCCATGCCTAATGGTTGGGCCAAATTTTAGCAAAGATGATCCAGGCAATTGGCACAAGGTTTTAAGAGAAAGAGACGACGTGTTCGTAAGATAAGCGCACTTGCTTCAACTTTGTTTTGAAGGCTCTACAAATCAGATCCAAATTTGATTTTTGGAGATCAGATCCAGAAGGAGAGCATGTTCAGATCTAGCCTGAGTGGACTCCAGCAGCGGCCAAGCACTTGCATGGCTAGATCCAAAATCCGGTGCAACAGCTGTTCATCATTAGAATAATTATCTACCTTGAGCAGGTAACATCCGATGTTTCTATTTTATTTTAATTTTAATTTTAAGTATCAGGTTATTAGGATCAAATCTGAGAACTCTCTGATCTGATTAGTTTTGTAGAATTTTTTGTGAAAAAGTTTGCTACAGATTTGACTAGATCATATCGATCTTATGGTGGAAATCATATTTTTCTTCACGAGAGACGGACGTGCTGCTGTCGGAGATTAGATCGAAGGTGCACCAGGTTGATTCTGGATCTAATCTTAGAAGATCAAATCTAGTAGAAGAAGGCATCTAGATCTGACCTGAGTGGACTTTGACAAAGGCCAGGTGCATACACGGCTAGATCTAGAACCTCCCGATGCTGTTAGATCATCAATAGGGTAAATTGTTTACCCAAATCAAGTAACAACAGTTGTTATGATTTAATTTAATTTTAGTTTTTGATATCAGATCATACCAATCAGATCTAAGAACTTCAGATTTGATCGGATCTAAGTAGAAATTTTTTAAAATTTTACTACAGATCTGATCAGATCAGATCGATCCTGTAGTAGAAAAATTAAAATTTTCTTTACTTTAAATATTGCTAATTATGATGTACGCTGCATTTTGATTGATAATGAAAACTCTACTGATATTTTATTTTATGATGCATTCTCTAAAATGTCTATACCTTACGTCATATGGAACCAATGAGCTCTCCATTAGTAGGGTTCATCGGTGATGCTGTGCCGGTGGAAGGAATAATTATCTTATCTATTGTGGCAGGTCGGTACCTGAAATAGTTAAGACTCAAGTTGACTTCTTAGTAGTAAAGGCTCCCTCTGCTTACAATGTAATTCTTAGCTAATCTAGTTTGAATGTACTTCGGACCGTTGTTTCAACTTATTACTTGAAGATGAAGTTCCCAACAACTCATGGGATTATAGAGGTTATAGGAGATCAGGTTTTGGTAAGACACTATTATACCATTACCCTGCAATGAGGAAAGCAAGCAGAGCCCTACCCAGTAGATGGACTTGATGTCTACGATGACTAGACTGAAAAGTGGGGTGAACCAATCGATGACCTTATCGCGGTTTTCCTAAATGATGGGAATGAAGATCATACTATTCAAATTAGCTCTAACCTAAGAGAAGTCAGAAAGCAGCCTCATCGCCTTCTTATGGACGAATGCTAACATTGTTGCCTAGGTACCTATAGATATGCCTGGGATCAATGCTGAAGTAATGGAACATCACCTGGACGTGGATCTCAAACGTCGACCATGAAACAAAAGAACCATAACTTTGCACCAGAGCGATAGAAAGCTATCACAAACAAGGTTGATAAGCTTCTCAAGGCCAAGTTCATCCGAGAGGTATCTTATTTGGATTGGATTATGAATGTGATCCTTGTCAAGAAGGCAAATGGCAAATGAAGAATATGCATAGACTTCATATTTCTGAATAAGACCTGCCCAAAGGATAGCTATCTCTTATCCAAAATTAATCAACTAGTGGATACAACTTTAGGCCACAAGCTTTTCACCTTCATGGATGCCTTTTTTGGCTATAACCAAATCCTGATGACACCAAAAGATGAGAAGAAAACCACTTTTATTACTAATCATGGTCTTTATTGTTACAAGGTTATGCCTTTTAGGCTAAAAATGAGGGTACAACTTATCAGCGCCTGGTGAATAAGATCTTTACGGAGTAGATTGGCCATAACATGGAGGTCTATGTGGACGACATGCATATTAAAAGCCAAACTTCAATAAATCATATCACTGATCTAGAAAAAACCTTCAACACTCTCCAAAAGTACAAGATGAAGCTGAATCCAACCAAATGTACTTTTAGAGTAATCTAGAAAAAGTTTCTAGAATTTATGGTGTTAAGATGTGGCATTGAAGTAAATCCTGAGAAGATAAGAGCCATCCAAGAAATGACTACACCAAAAATAATAAAAAAAGCTCAATGCTTGATAGAAAAAGTTGCTGCTCTGAATCACTTCATCTCAAGATCGATCAAACATTGCATTTCCTTCTTCCAAGTGCTGAAGTAGCCAAAGAACTTCTGCTGGACTCCTGAATGTCAACAAGCTTTTGAAGAATTGAAGAACTATCTAAGCTCACCTCCTCTCCTTGCCAAGCCCGAACTTGATGAAGAATTGTTCTTGTATTTGGCCATATCTTTCGTTGCCATTGGAGCTATCCTAATCAAGGAAGAGATGAAAATTCAGAAGCTAATCTACTACATAAGCCGAGTTTTGAGGGATGCAAAAATAAGATATACAAAATTGAAAAAGATAACCTGTGCTCTGTTGCTTACAGTCAAAAAACTTCAACCTTATTTTTAGGGGCATACGGTCACACTTCTCACTGATCAGCCCATCAAAGTGGTTCTTCACCGACCCGATACCTCTGGAAGAATAGCAAAGTGGACAATCGAGCTCATCGAGTTTGATTTTAATTTTCAACCTCGGCTATCTATTAAAGCTCAGATATTGGCCAACTTTATAATAGAATACACCATCCCAGATCCTGCTAAACTAGAACAGCAAGAAAACTATACTCCCAGTCTGCAGCCAAATTTTCTTGAAGCAAGAACAAATCTTCTTGAAGATTTTTGCGTCCTATATGTTGATGGTTCATCCAATGCATCTAGAGCAGGTGCAAGCTTGATTCTAATTAATCCAGAAGGAATTATTGCTGAATATGCGCTATGTTTTAAATTTTTTATAATAAATAA
Source organism: Cocos nucifera (assembly GCA_006176705.1). Taxonomy (NCBI): domain Eukaryota; kingdom Viridiplantae; phylum Streptophyta; class Magnoliopsida; order Arecales; family Arecaceae; genus Cocos; species Cocos nucifera. Next base: position 638,198 of record QRFJ01000528.1, on the reverse strand, counting down.
TAAAGCAGAATATGAAGCTCTGATCATGGGATTGAGAATAGCTAAAGAATTAAAAGTGGACCATGTGAAAGTCTATAGTGATTCTCAACTGATAGTGGGGCAGGTTAATAGCAACTATGAAGCTCGAGAGGAAAATATGAAGAAGTACTTGAAAAAAGTAAGAAGTCTGATTTCGATCTTTAGCAGCTTTGACATTCAGCAGATCCCAGAGTAGAAAATGCTAGAGCTAATCTTCTCTCCAAATTAGTAACTTTGGCTCTAAGTGAACTATCGAAAGAGATCTTCTTTTCCTGCAAGAAATTAGACTATTAGCCACGGTAAAATGACGTCGCTAATAGTCCATCTGACGTCACTAATACTAATGCCATCGCTAATACCATCATAAAAGCCAATCTAAAAAATTTTTATCGCTAATTGAGATCATTAGTGATAGTAGAAAATACCATCACTAATAATAGAATTAGCGACGGCTTTAGTGATGAAACAAATTCATCTCTAATTAATTTTTTAAAAAAAATTAAAAAATTTAAAAAATATTAACGATGGTATTTTCACTACTAATGTTGTCACTAATAATTATTAACAATAAATTATTCCATTTCTAATATCATCTTTAATTTTATTTAATTTTTAAATTAAATAAAAATTTTAATTAAAAAAATATTAGCGATAGCAATTACCATCGCTAATATCGATGGTAATACATAATTCATTTTTAAAAAAGATAATAGTAATATTTTTTAAAACTTATTTTAATTAATTACAATGAATTATGATTTCTAATACCTATTATAATTAAAATCTAATGATAATATGATAATCAAAAATAAAAAATAATTATATTATATTAAAAATAAAAATTATATACTTTTTTATAAGTAATATAAAAAAATATAATGCATCAAAAAAAAATTAGATCCGATCCTCATCATTGTCAGCCTCCTCCTCCTGCTCCTCTCTAGTCATTGGTGGATGAGAGTAGACGTCCCAACATCCTGTAATAAAAAAAATAAAATAATATTAGTAAGTTTTGATATGGAGGTGTGTCTTTGGATATGAAGGTGTATCTTTTGATACACTCTTTTGATTCTCGAATAGATTATTTCTACACTTTTGATTCGATGATACAAAGCTATAGACACCTCCAGTCCATTGATTGAACAGCTAGATTGAATTTTTAGCCCCTAGATCCTCTTCCTAGACTCAAACCTAAATATACAAAGCTTCTAAAAATAAAAACTTAAAATAATTAAAATAATTTAATAATATATATGCCTAATATGATGGTTGGAACAATGAGCCTAGCTGGTCGCATAGCTATGGATCCTAGAGAAGCTCTATGACCATGTCGTAGATGACATCCAAAAGACTCTGAGGTTGTTGGCTTAAAAGCCACTGCACGACCTCCTCCACGTGTGCATTGCTCCAGGTCTGGGACATCAAGGTCTGTAAAGATGTCGAAAGATATTAAGGTAGTGGAGGGTCGAAGCTGTGATCGAATCCTATGATCCAACTCCTACCTATCCTTCGGTGGCACTGAGCCATCCCTCAAGATCAAGGAGGGCTGAGAAGATAGGTCATTACCATACCTCTCAGCAATATACTCTACATAACACATCTGCACAGTTAAGAAATATATTGGTTGTAACATAAAAATTAGATCCTATAATAACCTAATTAGTAAATAAAGTTTGAAGTTCTTACCGTAATCCATCGCGACATGGAATCTAAATAGTCAACAGTCCTCTTAGACTGATGTGTGGCCCACCATAACTGTAGCTGATCTAGTGGATGACCCAACTGACATGCCCACGATAAGTAAATAATAAAATTAAATTAATTAAAACATGCATATAAGAGTTGTTACAATTCTAGTGAAGAGCTTTGATATTGATTTCTTATCAGTTTATCAGCTACAACATGTGTGCCAACCAAGCTACCCATATGTTTGATCAGATCTTATTAGACGATGCAATTCTGTTGGGCCCTCTACCATCTACCAGAGAACTCCTCACTGCTCCACTAGTTGCAGAGGGCCTACCATATGTCTATCCACATCCAGTGATCCATGGAGGATCTTCAATCCGATGGTGACTGAAAATTAGAGTGCTGGATGGCAGACTGCCTGAGGCTATCTCGGAGCCTCCGTATGGCCACCTCTTCGAAGATCTAACAGCCAACCTCCTCATCCTGAAGAGTCTCGAATCGATAGTAGTCCTACAAGATTGAAGCAAGCATGTATTTATATATAATTAAAATATCAATATATCAAAAATTTGTAAACTAAATTAGTTTTGACTTACCAAAAACATCTCCTAGGCTACATCACGTGCTCCAGATGGCCAGCTGGAAAACTCGATCACCGACTCCTGCATCAAACGTCGAATGATGTTGGTAACCACATGAGATACTCCAGACTCTCTAAACCTACTGCAAAATTGATTTTGAATAATAAATATTAACTCTAGAATTGCTAAATTAAAAATATATTAATTAAAGTTGTAGTACTTATAAGTGGCTCTGAACGTGGATGAGTTGTCTATCCTTCGATCAAGTTGGAGGTGCTATAAGTCGGATAGATCCTCGACCATGACTCTATGTTCGTGAGCTGATCACTACTGCATATGACTATAGGATCACTGGTGACCTCCTATCATCCGGTATGAGATGTGCAGAACCATGTGAGCTGGCTGCATGATCACTCTCTCCTCGAAAGCTCTATTCTTGGCTAGAACAGCTCCGATCTTTAGATGACATGATGTATAATATCTAAAAATAAAAATAAAAACCAAAGAAAGCAGATAACCTAAAAATTGGTTCAAACAAAATACCTATCATGATATAACAAGATGATCATAATTTAACTCATATATAACAAAGATTGTTAGTGAGCATCTATAATGTATCAGCAGTCCAATATTTCTCATCCAATAATACATGATAATGTGTTGGTCTGTTGATCTCCTAATTTAAGCATTATCTGATTCTCATCTAGTAGTACATGATAATCTTAATATATAAAAATATGAAGAAGGCTCGGATCTGCCACTGAAAAATAAAGCATTGCATGTTCCTCTACACCTTTAACCATGAGATGGCTGCAAGCAGTTGTCTGTAATATAATAGACCATCCAAGCTTGCCCTATATTGCAAGTTCTTTTGCACCAAAGTATGGTGAGATGGCTTTAAGCAGTTGTCTGCAATGTACCAAACCATCTAAGCTTGACCATACAACAACAAGAATAGAATGCATCACCTCTATTTAGGTGCATCTCGCACAGGCAGTCATCATAGCCTCTATCTCCGAGCCTCCAACCACCTCCTTGGGCTACAAACCAGAAATATAAATTTTATTAAAAAATAAAATAATAACTTAAAAATAAAATTCATGTGCTTGCATAGTCTAGTCATCTGGCAAGCTCCAAGTCCAAACTATAAGCATTGGTATGTGCATAGAAAGATGTGGGAGACAATATGCGCGAACGGGAAGCTCTACTTATCTAATATATTTACTGATGTATAAGAGCTTAATGGTGACAGGCTCGAGCATATGATTAGCACATTTGATAGATTTGATCTGATTATTAGTGAAAGCCCATGTAATAATCTTTCAAATAGCAACTGCCATAGTCGTGATGGACTATAGAGGTCGCTATAGTTATAGCCTTGCTTAGCCTTTAGGAGGTAGCAACTTTATAGATGGTAAGCATAACTATAACCATAGCAACCCTATCCATCATGACTATGGTAGTTGCGATCTAAAAGATTACTACATGAACATCCACCAATAACCAGATCAAATCCACCAAATGTCCTAATCATGTGCTCGAGCCTATCATCATTAAACTCTTACACATCAATAAGGTCTTGGATAAGTAGAGCCTCTGAAGCCCTTACAATTGTCTCTCATGAATCGATCCCCATACAAGTATGCATGCTTGTAATTTGGCATAAATCCATGTCTCGAGCCTGTATTTGTAATGCAGCCCAAACCTTCCCTCAATTCGAGTGCTCTACATGTCAAGACAGAAGTGCACAAGGCACATATTGAGCCTGTGTTTGCAATGCAGCCCGAATCTTTTCTCGATCTGAGCACTCTGTATGTCAAGACCAAAGTGCATAGGGCACATCTCAACCTCATATTTGCAGTCCAAACCTTTCCTCGATTCGAGCACATTGCATGTCGAGATCGAAGCACGCAGGGCACGTCTCGAGCCTATGTTTGCAATGCAGTCCAAATCTTTCCTCAGTTTGAGCACTCTACATGCCGAGACTGGAGCATGCAAGACACATCTTGAGCCGATGTTTGCAATATAGCCCGAACCTTTCCTCAGTTCGAGTGTGCTGCATGTCGAGACCAAAGCATGCAGGGCATGTCTCGGCCTCATATTTGTAGCTCAAACTATCCTCGATTCGAGTGCTCTGAGCCTCCAACCGCCTCCTTGGGCTACAAACTAGAAATATAAATTTTATTAAAAAATAAAATAATAACTTAAAAATAAAATTCATGTGCTTGCATAGTCTAGTCATCTGGCAAGCTCCAAGTCCAAACTATAAGCATTGGTATGTGCATAGAAAGATGTGGGAGACAATATGTGCGAATGGGAAGCTCTACTTATCTAATATATTTACTGATGTATAAGAGCTTAATGGTGACAGGCTCGAGCATATGATTAGCACATTTGATAGATTTGATCTGATTATTAGTGAAAGCCCATGTAATAATCTTTCAAATAGCAACTGCCATAGTCGTGATGGACTATAGAGGTCGCTATAGTTATAGCCTTGCTTAGCCTTTAGGAGGTAGCAACTTTATAGATGGTAAGCATAACTATAACCATAGCAACCCTGTCCATCATGACTATGGTAGTTGTGATCTAAAAGATTACTACATGAACATCCACCAATAACCAGATCAAATCCACCAAATGTCCTAATCATGTGCTCGAGCCTATCATCATTAAACTCTTACACATCAATAAGGTCTTGGATAAGTAGAGCCTCTGAAGCCCTTACAATTGTCTCTCATGAATCGATCCCCATACAAGTATGCATGCTTGTAATTTGGCATAAATCCATGTCTCGAGCCTGTATTTATAATGCAGCCCAAACCTTCCCTCAATTCGAGTGCTCTACATGTCAAGACAGAAGTGCACAAGGCACATATCGAGCCTGTGTTTGCAATGCAGCCCGAATCTTTTCTCGGTTTGAGCACTCTGTATGTCAAGACCAAAGTGCATAGGGCACATCTCAACCTCATGTTTGCAGTCCAAACCTTTCCTCGATTCGAGCACATTGCATGTCGAGATCGAAGCACGCAGGGCACGTCTCGAGCCTATGTTTGCAATGCAGTCCAAATCTTTCCTCAATTTGAGCACTCTACATGCCGAGACTGGAGCATGCAAGACACATCTTGAGCCGATGTTTGCAATATAGCCTGAACCTTTCCTCAGTTCGAGTGTGCTGCATGTCGAGACCAAAGCACGCAGGGCATGTCTCGGCCTCATATTTGTAGCTCAAACTATCCTCGATTCGAGTGCTCTGGATGCCAAGATTAGAGCATGCAGGGCACATCTCGAGCCGATGTTTATAATGCATCCCAAACCTTCGCTCAATTCGAGTGCTCTGCATGTCGATATTGGAGCTTGTAGGGCATGTATCAGACTAATGTTTACAATGCAACTCGAACATTTTCTCAGTTCAAGCGCTCTACATGTCAAGACCAGAGCGTGCAAGGCACATCTTAGGCCAAAGCATGTGTCAGGCTGATGTTTGCAATGCTTCCTAAATCTTCCCTTGATTCGAGTGCACTGCATGCCAAGATCGAAGTGCACAGAGCATGACTCAGTCTCATATTTAATTTTTAATATCTAAATATGCTTAATTAATATAATTAAAATAAAAAATAATTTTAGTGATGGTATTAGCTATCACTAATATCGATGCTAATACTTACAATAGAAGAAGGCTATCATATAGGACTAAGACATGGGTTGGCATGCAGAAATTAAGACGCAAGGAGGCATAGGCGAGTAGAAACTGAGGCTCAGGGATGCAGTCTTGAATGGGAGCTTGAAAAGGCTAGAAGCTTGCACCCGGGGGCTTGGGGAGGTGGGAGGCAGCCAGGGGTTTGAAGAGGCGGGCCAAATGTAGCCAAGGAGAGTTGGCTGGGGAAGAGAGGGGGTCACAGGTGAACCAAAAGATCGGAGGTTTGGGGAAGGAGGCAGGAGGCAGCCAGAGGAGAGAGGGGTGGTGGGTGAACCAAAAGGCCAGAGGTTTAGGGAGGCAGGAGACGACCAGGGTTTTGAGGAAGGAGGCAGGAGGCGGTCGAGGAAGAGATGACAGGGGGTTCGAAAAGGTGGGATAGGTGCAGCCGAAAGGAGACGATCGGGAGGAAGCCTCTAGTCAGGAGAGAGAGTGGGTGGTAGAAGAACCAAAGGGTCGGAGGTTCAGAAAGGTAGGAGGCAGTCGGGGGTTCGAAGAGGCAGGCCGGGTGTAGCTAGGGAGATCAAGATAGTCGGAGGCTCGAGGAGGCGGGAGGCGATCAGAGGCTTGGGAAGGCAGGCCAAGTGCAGCCAAGGGGAGCCGTTCGATGAGGGAGAGAAGGCGGGTGGTGGGGGAATCGAAGGCCAGGATTTATAGAGGCAAAGGCAGCAAGGCTCAGAGAGGAAGCCAAGTGCAACTTAGGGGATCGAGATGGCAAGGGTCGGGAGGCGGAGCAGACAGGCTGATAAGTACGATCTGGCGCCAAGGCCGGAAGCGCATAGAGATGTGCAGTATTCGCGGGGGAGGCCTGTCGGTTGAGGAGAGAAAACTCACCCTCGAAGAGGAACGAGAAGAAGGAGAGGGAAGGGCAGCGGGCACTCACACAGGTCCGGAATCAAGCACGGTTGCGGGGAAGGGAATAAGCCGGCCAAGCAGGGTGCATTCGAAAAGGTCGGGTTCGAGGAGGAAAAGGACGATCAAAGGCTTGGAAAGGCAGGCTGGGTCCAGCCAAGGGGGATCTAGGTAGCAGAGGCTCGGGAAGGCAAGCCGGGTTAGCCAGGGGAGACCGCCCGACCAAGAAGAGAGGGGGTCATGAGGAATCGAAGGGTGGGGGGAGAGGGTGGTTTTGCAAGTGAGATAGAAATACAAAAAAAAAAAAAAATTAAAAAAATTATCTTAAAATATTAAAAAAAAAAAAAAAAAAAAAAAAGAGAAGAAATACACATATAAAAAAAACCATAAACAACAAACCAAAAAACACAAAAAAAAAAAAATAAAAAAAAAACAAAAAATAAAAATAAAAAAAAAAATTAAAAAAAATGAAAAAAAAAATCATTTATTTTTATAAATTTAAAAAAAATAAAAAAACCAAAAACCAAACACCACACAAAAAAAACAATAAACAAACAAAAAATAAAAAAAAAAAAAAAAAAAAACTAAAAAAAACAAAAAATAAAAAAAAAATTAAAAAAAAAAATAAAAAATTATATAAAAAAAAAAATAAAACAAGAGAAAAATGAAACAAATACTGTGAGGAGTAGTGTGGCGGTGGGGAAATATGAGGATCCGCGTGGGTACTGGGGTGGGGAAAAAATAAGGGCAATGGGCGGTGGGCATGGGGAAAAATGAGAGCATGCAGTTGCAAAAGGAGAAAATAAGGTGGAAAGATTATTAGCAATGATAGTATGTTGTCGCTAATAATCATTTACCGTCGCTAATATGTAAAAAATTATTAGCGATGAAAATATCCATCGATAATATTATTTTCATCACTAATAATTATATATTTAAAAAAATATTTTTAAATTTATTAGCGATGGTATTCTTGCCATGGCTAAAGTCGTTGTTAATACAATTTTTTTTACCTTAATTTTTTTGTCCTCCTAAGGCATTTTTTGAATGGTTAAACATCAATATTTGATTTTATTAAAATTTTAAACATAATTAATTTATGAATCATGCCCTACTTAATTTAAAATAGATTAAATTTAATTAGACTTGACTTAATTTGAGGCTAATTAAATTTTAATATTCCAAGTAAAACTAGGATTCAAAGTCTAATTGAATTAGGTTTGATATGATTTTCAATTGAATTCTAATCGAATCTAAATTAAAAATTATTTTTTTTATAATTAATTTAAATCATATTAAATTTAATTATACTTGATTTACTTTGAATGTAATTAGATTTTACAATCTAATTAGGACTTGGATTTAAAGTCTAATTGAATTAGATTTTAGATAGGATTTCGAATTGGATTCGAATCGAGTTTCAATTATGTTTAGATCGAACCTAAATTAAAAATTATTTTCTCTTAACTGATTATAATCAGATTCAATTTAATTAGGATTAACTTAATATTAAAGTGATTGGATTTTGATAAGTACCATAAATTCACCAATAAAAGTATTAATTTATTAATTAATTTATATTAATTTTTAAGAATTATTAATCAATTTATATATAATTTTTAAGAAATTCATATTTTTATTAATTAAAAAATAATAAAATTAAAAAATAAAATTTTATAATCAATGGAAAGAGCTCATTTTTCTATCATAACAAAATAAGTTTGAAGCAAAATAGAGCTAAAACAAAAAAGATATGAATTTCTAAAAATATAAAATAAAAAAAAATTTATGAAAAATAATATATGGCTCAAACGGCTCAAGCCACCATGCCACAGCAGCCGGCGCATCCAAATGCGCTGAGCCAAGCCGACCAAGCCAGCGCGCCAAGCCATCCACGCTAGCCGACTCAAGCCCAGAAGCCATCAGTCGGTCTACAGCATAGTGTGCACCACCAGCTTAGCAGACACTAGCGAATCAGAAATTGCCACGTGGTGGATCTAGACCCTTAAAGGGTCCACAAAAATTTATCATGGCTCATAGGGCAATCTGGTCTTTTCACTCGGCAACAGAGGCGCTGATTGGCTGTGGTGTACGGTACGGCCGGTCCATGCGGTCCATAAGAACAGTAATTGTGCCATCGGACGGTAGCGGTAAAAATTCAAAATTTTTACAAACATCTGGATGAATTCTTAGAAATCTGCTCTATGGTAAAAATTTAGAATTTTTCTAATGATGCCTTTAGACTGACCTTGTTCCCTTTCTCATTAAAAGATAAAGCCAAGTACTGGCTTGGCACATTAGGAAGAACAATTCAAACATGGGCAGAGATGCAACATGAATTCCTTAAGAAATTTTATCCCATAGGACGAACCAATACTATGAGGCGAGCCATCACAGGAATTGCTCAGCTTCGAGGGGAACAAATTCATGAATCATGGGAAAGACTTAAGGAACTTCTTAGAAAATGCCCACACCATGGTTTATCTAAGTGGCAAATTGTACAAGCTTTCTATAAAGGTTTAGGAGATCAATATAAGTAGATGGTTGATGCATCCTATGGAGGTGCATTCATGAGCAAAAGTGAGATGAAGCTTATACTTATTTTGAAACCTTAAGTGAAAACTCTATTAACCATGCTTCATTATCCTCTTATGAAAGATCAATTTCTCAACAAAAACGGGCAGGAATTTATGAGATCAAAACTCCAGAACTTAATTCTAAGACAGACTTGAACATAATAGCACAAAAATTAGATAAAGTCGATCTTATTGCCCAGAAATTAGATCAATTCCTAAATCTAGGTCAACAATCTCCTGCACAATACACACCAGCTTCTAATTATCAGAAGATTTGCTCTATTTGTGCTAGTCCAACACATCATGTAAGCGAATGTCCCACGGCTGCACAATTACCACCTCTTATCCAAGAACAAGTCCAAGCTGCTCAAGGTTACTCCAAACCACTTAATGACCCATATTCAAATTCATATAATCCTGGTTGGAGAAACCATCCTAATTTCTCTTGGAAACCACAACAGACTCAGGCTCAGACTCAAATCCCACCAGTTCAAAATTATCAAAATAGGCCCCAGTACCAGAACTATGCCTATAATAAGGGACAACCTAGTCAGTCTTCTCAACCACTACATTATAATCAGCCCTCATACCCACCTCCTCATCAACAGACCAATCTAGCCGATGATAAATTCAATCAACTTCAATAATTAATTCTAAGCCAACAACAATCAATTGCCAGGCTAGAAGCTCAAATAGGATAATTAGCTGAGTCTAGCATGAGGAGAGAACCAGGTCAATTACCAAGCCAACCAATTGCAAATCCTAAAAATAATCCATCCAATGTCTATCAACCACCTGGATTTACTCATCCATCTAACATTCCACCTAAGAACCCCCAATTAGAAAATGCCAAAGCAATATCTGAACTTAGAAGTGGTAGGATTCTTAAGGACCCATATCAAGACCAGGTGATAGAGGCCAATACTGATGTTAGCCAAGATGAGAAATTTGAAGAAGAGGATAATCATATAGAAGAACCTGAGCTTAAGACTGGTACTGACACTGATAAGATGGATAAAGAAAAGAAGAGAACAGATGAATTAGCTGAGACATATAAACCCAAAGCCCCATTCCCTTCGGCCTTAGAAGCAGGCTCTTCTCGTAAAAAGCAAGAAACACGCAACAAGGAGCTAATGGAACTATTTAAACAAGTTCATATTAATTTACCCCTCCTCGATGCAATTCAGCATGTTCCCAGCCTATGCTAAATTTCTTAAAGAACTCTGCACCCAAAAGCGTGAGCCACGAACCACCAAAAGAGTTATGCTATCCGAGGATGTAAGTGCGGTCCTGTTAAATCCAATACCTCAAAAGATGAAAGATCCTGGTGCACCCTTAATTTCATGTGTTATTAGGAGGTATAACCTTTAACCGAGCATTACTAGACTTAGGAGCTAGTGTAAACCTCCTTCCAACCTCGGTTTATGAAAAATTTGGGATTGGAGAATTAAAACCCACATCAGTCATTTTGCAATTAGCTGATAGATCTATAAAAACACCGCATGGTTTGATTGAGGATGTTCTAGTTAGAGTAGACAAATGTTATTTTCCTGTAGACTTTCTCATACTTGACATGGAACCATCCCAAGAGCTGAACCAAAATCCCATAATTTTAGGACGTCCATTCTTAGCAACTGCCAATGCCAATATCAACTGTAAAATGGGAGCTATGGACATTTCTTTTGGGAATCAAAAAGTAAGAATTAATATTTTTAATACCCCAAAGTACACCCAAGAGGAGGAAGACTGCTTTGTAATCAATCAGATAGATGAAATAGTTGAATCTAATTCCTCCTTAGATTTACTGCAAGATGATGAACCCACTGAAGAAACTCAAACCCAGGAAGTAAATGCCCTGCTTAATTCACCTCAACCATCACATTCATTACCTTGGTCAGTGAAAGTTGAGCCCTTACCCGAGCGAAAAATTGAACCACTACGTCCTTCAATTCAGGCCCCACCACAACTTGAACTAAAACCTTTACCTGAATCACTTAAGTATGTATTTTTAGGATCAAAGAAAACCCTACCAGTAATAATTGCTTCCAACTTAACTACTGAACAGGAAAACCAATTGGTAAATATTCTAAAAACATATAAAGGAGGCCATAGGGTGGACCGTTGCCGATTTAAAAGGAATTAGTCCGTCAATATGCATGCACCATATTTATACAGAAGATAATGCCAAACCAACTCGAGAGATGCAAAGAAGGCTTAACCCTAACATGCAAGAAGTAGTCAAGAAAGAAGTAATTAAATGGTTAGATGCTGGAATTATTTATCCTATCTCTGACAGCCACTGGGTGAGTCCTACACAAGTTGTTCCAAAAAAATCTGGACTTACGGTTGTCCGCACTGAACATGGAAACTTAGTACCAACACGACTTTCCACTGGGTGGCGTGTCTGCATAGATTATAGAAAACTCAATACAACCATCCGAAAAGATCACTTTTCCTTACCCTTTATCGATCAAATCCTAGAAAGACTAGCAGGCCAACAATACTTTTGCTTTTTAGATGGATACTCGGGATACAATCAGGTAGCAATCTACCCAGGAGATCAGGAAAAGACCACCTTTACATGTCCCTATGGAACCTTTGCTTTCCGTAGAATGCCATTCGGATTATGTAATGCACCTGCAACTTTTCAAAGGTGCATGATGTCAATATTTTCAGACATGATAGGAGATTTCTTAGAAATATTCATGGATGACTTTTCAGTCTTTGGAGAATCTTTTGAGAGTTGCCTCAACAATTTGAAGAAAATATTAAAATGATGTATTGAGGCTAATCTAGTGTTAAGCTGGGAAAAGAGCCACTTCATGGTTCAAGAAGGGATCGTTTTAGGACATATAGTATCTAAGAAAGGGATTGAGGTAGATAAAGCTAAAGTTGAACTAATTTCTAAACTTCCTCCTCCCACTTCTGTCAAACAAATTCGATCTTTTCTTGGTCATGTAGGATTCTATCGTCGCTTCATCAAAGAGTTCTCTAAAATTTCTCGTCCTTTGTGTAATCTGCTCGCTAAGGATGTTTCTTTTAACTTTGATGAAAATTGTCTTAAAGCTTATGAAATCTTAAGAGAAGCTGTGACCAAAGCTCCAATCATACAACCTCCTAACTGGTCACTACCTTTTGAAATTATGTGCGATGCCTCAGACTTTGCCATAGGAGCTGTCCTGGGCCAAAGGGTAAACAAATGTCCTGTAGTGATCTATTATGCTAGTAGAACTCTGAATGAAGCACAAATGAATTATACCACCACTGAAAAAGAGTTGCTAGCCATTGTGTTTGCCCTAGAAAAGTTTAGATCATATCTATTAGGATCAAAAATCATAATTTACTCGGATCATTCAGCCTTGAGATACCTGCTCTCAAAGAAAGATGCTAAACCATGATTAATTAGATGGATCTTACTGCTGTTACAAGAATTTGATATTGAAATTCGAGATAAGAAGGGATCTAAAAATGTTGTAGCAGACCATCTATCTAGGATCCTAGTTAAAGATAGTGAACCTGTATCAATCAGAGAATCTTTTTTAGATGAATAATTGTTAACAGTTTCACATACAAAGACTCCTTGGTTTGCAGATATTGTCAATTACTTAGTCATAGGATAAATTCCTGATGGCTGGTCTAAGAATGAAAAGGATCGATTCTTTGCTCAAATCAAATATTATTTTTGGGAAGATCCTGAGCTTTTTAGAATTTGTGCTGATCAAATCATTCGTAGATGTGTTCCTGAATCTGAACAATGGAGTATCTTACAATTTTGTCATACCCTTGCTTGTGGAGGACATTTTTCTGGACGAAAAACTATGGCCAAAGTATTGCAGAGTGGTTTTTATTGGCCAACATTATTTAAGGATGCCCATACTTTTAGTCAGGAGTGTTTTAAGTGTCAAGCCTTAGGGAATATTTCAAAGAAAGACATGATGCCTTTGAACCCCATCTTAGTAGTAGAAATTTTTGATGTATGGGGAATTGATTTTATGGGACCTTTTCCACCTTCCAATGGATTTGAATACATTTTGGTAGCTGTTGATTATGTTTCTAAATGGATTGAAGCAATAGCAACATGAACCAATGATCATAAAGTAGTCTTAAAATTTATTCAGAAGAATATCTTTTCTAGGTTTGGATTTCCACGTGCTATCATTAGTGATGGAGGTACCCATTTTACAAATCACCAATTTCGAACTTTATTACGAAAATATGGGGTGACACATAAGATAGCTACACCATACCATCCGCAAACAAGTGGCCAGGTAGAAGTCTCTAATAGAAAAATTAAGAATATCTTACAAAAGACTATTAGGCCTGATCGAAAAGATTGGTCAGATCGATTAGATGATGCATTATGGGCCTATAGGATAGCTTATAAAACCCCTATTGGAATGTCTCCCTATAGATTAATCTATGGAAAAGCATGTCACCTTCCTGGTAGAACTTGAACATAAAGCATATTGGGCAATAAAATAATTAAATTTTAATTTAAACAAAGCTGGTTCCAATCGGATGTTACAATTGAGTGAATTAGAAGAATTAAGGCAAGAAGCTTATGAAAATTCAAAAATCTATAAGGAGAAAATGAAAGCCTTCCATGATAAACATATTTCAAGGAAAACCTTTGAACCAAATCAACAAGTCTAGTTATTTAACTCAAGGCTTCGATTATTCTAAAATCCAGATGGGATGGACCTTACATAGTTAATCATGTATTCCCACATGGTGCAATCAAACTCTATGATCCCTAGGACTAAAAATTTTTTTAAGGTAAATGGCCAAAGGCTTAAACCATATATCGAAGGGATATCATTAAATCGAAACATTGATCAAGTACAATTAATAGAACCATAATGAATTAAACTGTATTTTGTCTGGCTGAAGATAATAAACTTAGCGCTTATTGGGAGGCAACCCAATACTTCTTGAATCTAATTTATTTTCTCTTTTAGGCTAAGCTAAAGAACCAAAAAATTGGAGAATGATCATAAGCTTCAAGACCCATGCTAAATAAATAAACATAATTTACACCCTTTTATTTATTTTTCCTCTCCATTGAGGATAATGTCAATTCATTTGGGGGTAAAAAAAAAAATAAATAAATAAATAAAAATAATAAATAAAAATAAAAATAATAAATAAAATAATAAATAAAATATTTATATAATATAAAAAAATAAAAATAATAAATAAATAATAAATAATATATATTATAATAATAATACTATTTTGAAAATTTTTGGATAAACCATATTTCAGAAAAGAGAATCTTAAGCAAAATAAACTAGGAAAAGTAATAAAGTTAGAAAGTATTAACTAATAATGGTAGCGAGTTAAGAAGCAGATTACTTGGTCAGACTATTAGCAACCTACTTAGGTCATTTAAAGGCTAACAGCACTTCTAATTGCACGTGCACACTAATGAAGCACAGTAGGTGTTGATTATAAGGCTAAATTAAGGATTCAATTATCACTAAAAATTGATGGTTTATATATACTTCAATTAAAAAAACTTGAATTTAAGAAAAGAGCTATCTGCTTAAATTAAAAAAAAAAAAAGTGCAAAATACAGAGTATATGTGGATTGCCCTAAACTAGAACTCTGCACCTTAAATGTAGAAGTTCACATCAAATGGTGAAGGGAAGGCCAGGATGCTCAGCATAATTTTCAAAAAAAAAAAAAAAAAAAAAGCAGTGTGAAAGCTACCTTAATTCATGCACTTAACTTGGGAGTATATAAAAAAACTAACCAAAATAGGTGATAAAAAGAAGATTCGTTTGTCCTTTGAATCAACACCCAAATGCTAAGTTAGTATTCACGAAACAAAGTGCTGAAAATCTTTAGATGAACTCTAAGAAAGTTTCTGATTAATCTATCATGAAATTTACTTCTGAAACTCAATACTTAGTTAGTGATACTATCTAAACTTTTAATCTTAAATCCTAGATTTATTCTTGTGAAGGAGGATCTCAACAAAATATGATAATTGATCTAAATTAAATTCTTTCTTTACTCGAGGATGAGCAAAGCTTAAGTTAGGGGGTGTGATAAGTACCATAAATTTATCAATAAAAATATTAATTTATTAATTAATTTATATTAATTTTTAAGAATTATTAATCAATTTATATATAATTTTTAAGAAATTCATATTTTATTAATTAAAAAATTAATTAAAAAATAATAAAAATTAGAAAATAAAATTTTATAATCAATAAAAAGAGCTTATTTTTTTTATCATAACAAAATAAGTTTGAAGCAAAACGAAGCTAAAATAAAAAAGATATGAATTTCTAAAAAAATAAAATAAAAAAAATTATGAAAAATAATATACGGCTCAAGCCGCCACGCCGCAGCAGTCGGTGCATCCAAACACGTCGAGCCAAGCCGACCAAGCCAGCACGCCAAGCCATCCATGCTAGTCGACTCAAGCCCAGAAGCCATCAGCCGATCTACAGCACAGTGTACACCGCCAGCTCAGCAGACACCGACGAATCAAAGCTTGCCACGTGGTGGACCTAGACTCTTAAAGGGTCCATAGAAATTTATCATGGCTCATAGGACAATCTAGTCTTTTCACTCGATAATAGGGGCACTGATTGGCTGTGGTATACGGTACGACCGGTCCATGCGGTCATAAGAATAGTAATTGCGCCATCGGATGGTTATGGTAGCTTGCAGTCAAGATCGGATGGATGTGGTTATTTCTAGATTTGATTCAGCTTAAGACTTCATGCGGATTGCCATCCAATGGTAGCGCTTGATCTAAGGAATGATCCGACGGTCTAGAACACTTTCGATGATGATCAGGACTCTCGATGCATAATTTGCGACTAGATTTCCTCCATCAATGCATGATCAGACGGTCAAAATTTAATCCGACCTGATCTGAGCTGATACACATCCGATTTTGATGATTTTTGGATCATTGGATTCCTATTGAATGGCTAGATTTCACCAGACTTACCAAATTCATATCAGAGCTATTTTGATTCAAATTTTATTTGGATTTCTTTATATTTTGATGATTACAAAGGCTATTAGTCCCACATTGCCTCCAGAAATAAATATCCAACCCTTCTAGCTCTATAAAAAGGATCCTAAGCCTCTAGAAATAGACAGATCGAGTGAAAGAAAAGCTAAGGTACATGGTGGAAGCCAAGCTCTGGGTTAAAGGTTGCTTCAAAGCTACAGTGCTAAGAAGAAGAGCCAGTCTTCTACGCCATCTCCATGCCTACGCTGATCTACGATCTCCTTCTAGTTTTTTCTTTCTTTTTCTTTAATTTCTTATATTAAAATTTTAAATTTTCTTTAATTTCTTGTATTTAAATTCTACATCTGAGTTTTAAATTTAATAAAGAAAATTTTATTATTCTTTTCAATTCTAGCTCTTTAAATTAATTATTCTTCATTGCTTTTTAATTTTATTGCAAGTAATTGCTAAGATCTAAATAGTAGATCTTAGTACCAAATTTATTATTGCATAATTTAAATTTTATTTTTATTTATAAATTTATTTTCTAATTTTAATTTTCAAAACTCTTCTTTTCTTTTCTTTTAAAAAAATAATAAAAAAAATAAAAGAATCAAAGATTTTAGAAATAAATTATTACCTCTCTGTGGATTCGATCCAACTCACTACTCTCTTCATAATTTTTAATTAATTTAGAAAGTAAAGAGTTGGATTTAAACTGATAAATACGGTGTCTTAATGACAACATCGCATTTCTATCAGATTTTATTATCCATGTAGGATCTAGATTTTAAAATCTAATTGAATTAGGATTGACAGGTAATCTAGTTAAACTCGAATCGAGTTTGAATTAGATTTAAATTAAACCTAATTTGAAAATTATTTTTTCTTAATTAATTTAAATCAACTTTAATTTAATTAATCTTAATTAATTTAAGACTAATTGAATTTTATAATCTATGTAGGGTTTGAATTCGAAGCTTAATTGAATTATATTTGATAGAATTTTGAATTAGATTCAAATCGAGTTCGAATTAAATTCAAATCGAATCTAAATTAAAAATTATTTTTTTAATTATTTAAATCAACTTAAATTTAATTAGACTCAACTTAAATTAAAAGTAATTAGATTTTACTGCCTAAGTAGGAGTTGAATTAAAAGTCTAATTGAATTAGAATTGATAGGATTTTGAATTAGATTCAAATTAAACCCAAATTAAACACCAATTTCTCTTAATTAATTTAAATTAGATTTAATTTAATAAATTTTGATTTAATTTGAGGTTAATTGAAGTTTATAATCTAAGTAGAACTTAGATTCAAAGATTAATTAAATTTGGTTTGGCAAAATTTTGAATTAGATTTGAATTAGGTTCGAACTAGGGTTGGACCAGTTATGAATTATTTGCAACGGCAAAATATGTCATCACTAATGCTATCGCTAATAATTTTTTTAAAAAAAATTTTAAAAAATTATTAGCAATGATAGATTTTTATTACTAATATTTAAAAATATCATCATTAATTTTTATTTTATATTTAAATATTATTAAAAAATTTAAAAATTTTAAATAATTTTAGTAGCGGTGCGTACCATCGCTAATAATAATAACTCCATTGCTAATAGTTTGATATTAGCAATGGCGATATTTTTATAGCTAATAATCCAAATTTATCATTGCTAATGATTTTTATTTAAATATTTTAAAATATTTTTATATTTTTAGAGATAGCTTTTACCATCGCTAATATTATTAGCAATAGTTTTATTTTTTTGTTGGTGTTGCGGTGGCAAAAAGCATTATTAGTGATGGAGTTTGTTGGCATCACTAAAATCTAATTTTTTTGTAGTGTTTGAGATTTATAGCGCCCAAGCTCGAAGGAATTCCAAACTATAATGCAGTTCGACCATGAGCCTAGCTAGATCGATCCACTTATTTTATATCTTAAAAAAGGTATACACCTAGAGATCCAAAGAAAGTTTGGAAGCTAAGAAATCAAACCTTTCGATATATTTTATATGAGAATAAATTATACAAGAGGTCGTATTCCTTGCCATTCCTCAAATATCTCCGACCTTCTGAAGCTGAATATGCTCTGAGAAAAGTTCATGAAGGAATATGTAGAAACTATCTGGAGGCTAGATCTCTATCTTACAAACTACTTTGGTAAGGATATTATTAGCCGATCATGCAGCAGGATGCCATAAATTATATGAGAAAATATGATCGGTGCTAGAGGAATGCCAACATTCAGAGATAATCAACTTCTCAGCTTACACCTTTAAGCACCCCATGGCCATTTGTGTAGTGGGGGATGGATATGCTTGGGCCCTTTTCCGTGCAATCTAGATAGTGAAAATTTTTTCTAGTAGCGGTGGACTACTTCACCAAGTGGGTTGAGGCTGAACCCCTAGTAAAAATTACTAAAGCTAAATTGCAGGACCTTGTCCGAAAGTTAATACTCTATAGATTCAACTTACCTAGGACTCTCATCACTGATAATGGATGCCAATTTGCGGGAGCAAGATTTGCTGAGTTGTATGAAGACCTAAGCATCTTCCATCATTTTACATTAGTAGCTCACCCATAGGCAAATGGTGAAGCTGAGGTAACTAACAAAATTTTGTTACAAGGGATAAAAGCAAGGCTTGAAAAGGCAAAGAAAATATGGGTAGACGAACTTTATCATGTACTCTACGCCTACAAAACAATCCAAAAGTTGCCAACTGGGGATACTCCATTTGCTTTGACTTTTGGGACTGAGGTGGTTATCCTAGTTGAACTGAAACTTCCTTCGGCACGAGTTGAAGTCTTTGATGAACAAAATAATTCACAAGATCTCAAAGCAAAACTTGACCTATTAGAAAAAAAGTGAGAAAAAGGCCTAAATTTAGATGGCAGTTTATAAATAGAAGGTGGCTTGCTACTACAATTTCAGAGTTAGAAGTAACATTTTTAAAGTTGGAGATCCGGTGCTACGATGGACAGATATCTTACAGCCACAAAATCAAGAAAGCTTACCCCAAATTGGGAAGGCCCCTATGAGGTCGTAGAAATTATTCAATCAGGAGCTTATTATTTGAAGGAGCTTGGATGGGCTACACTCCCATGATCTTAAAACTTGAAAAACTTATAAATGTACTATCAATAACCCTATTTTCAATAAAATTTTCTTATTGTCTTTGGTGCAAAACTATGCAATGATAGAAAATTATTCAATCAAACTTCATTCTCAAACGAAATAAAAGGCCTCTGATTCATAAATTGGAGGTTAACCTCATCTTAATGAGGATGAAGATCTTCGATTCTTAAATAGGAGATAATGGGAAGAAGCCCTCCCAACGATCCTTTTGTGCTCGACAACTTTGTTAAAAATAGGTGGAGGATCTCATCCTAATAAGGATGATAGCCAACTATGTCAGGAACGGGAGGAGGACATCATCCTAATATGGATGAAAATCCTCATAGAAGATTGAAGGTCTCTGATTCTTAAATAGAAGGTAATAGAGAGAGGCCCTCTTAACAACTCTTTTGTGCCCTAGCAATCTTATTAGGAATAGAAGGACCTCATCCTAATAAGGATAATAGCCAACCACATCAGAAACGGAAGAAGGATCTCATCCTGATGTGGATGAAGATCCTTATAGGAGATTGAAGGTCTCAGATTCTTAAATAGGAGGTAATGAGGAGAGACTCTCTTAATGGCCCTTTTGTACCCTAGTAACCTTATTAAGAACAAGAGGAGGACCTCGCACAAGGGTGATAGCCAACCATGTCAGAAACAAAAGGAGGATCTCATCCTGATGTGGATGAAGACCCTCATGGAGGATTAAAGATCTTCAGTTCTTAAATAGGAGGTAATGGGGAAAGACCCTCTCAACGATCCTTTCATGCCCTGGCAACCTTTTTAGGAATAAGAGGAGGACCTCGTACAATGATGATAGCCAACCATGTCAGGAACAGGAAGAGGATCTCATTCTAATGTGGATGAAGATCCTCATAAGGATTAAAGGCCTCCAGTTCTTAAATAGGAGGTAACAGAAAGAGACCCTCTCAATGGCCTTTTTGTGCTTTAGTAATCTTATTAGGAATAGGAGGAGGATCTTGTCCTAACAAGAGTGATAGCCAACCACATTAGAAATAGGAGGAGGACCTCATCCTGACATGGAGGAAGATCCTCATAGGAGATTGAAGGCCTTCGATTTTTAAATGAGAGGTTGACCACAAGTAAGAAGACTTTCAGTTCCTAGACAAAAAGATATATTTGCTCTTAATCAAGTCCAAGGACCCTTGCTCATAAACAAAGGGGATAGGTATACAAGGTATGTTAGATATGTGTGCCCTAGAAGTCAGATTGGCTGACACTTGTAATATACTTTTAAGAGTAAAATTATAATTTTAACTATAAATAATAAAATAGGTTATTTTCTATCATAGTATGTATTTGAAAGTATCTGTGATACATCCCTTGAGTTAATGGTAATGATAGTTCATATTTTCAAAAGTTAAAAATTTAAGATATGAATTTTCATTATTAACTCATAAAATGCTCCCAACCGTAGGATCATCATGAGGATGGTGATTCATCAAGAAGATTGGTGTATAATCACTTCTTTTAGATAGATGAGTCTTGAATCTACGGTGTAGAGACATCGGAGCAAGAGTACAGGTACTCGCTAGAGAACAAGGGCACTGAGCATGACCACCTCGAGCAGTCATAAGAAAGTCTATCTTCTCATCGATGACTAGCTCGAAGCTATAGTGATGTATCTAGTTCTTTGATCTGAGGTGCATCGATAGTTCACCTTGAGGGTATTATAGTTTGACTACACCATAACTCGATCTCCTAACTATTCAGAATCTTGAGGTGTATGTTGGCTATAGTATATTCATGGTAGGAATTGGATTGCATCAATAGGGGATCTATCTATCTCGGTAGATGAGGAGCAGCCCTATGATGATCATGAGAATCAAGTCCATAAGCCCATGGCCATGGTAGAGTTAAATAATAGAAAGAGTTTCTATTAGGGTTTTCACATTGGACTTGAATCGAATGATTAATTCATATGATGGAAATTAGGATTTGACGAGATCACCTTAACCCTAATCCGATCGGATCTCAAGATAGAGGAACTTAATTACATAGGTAACTGCATCGAAAGATTCACTTTCAGTTTTGATGGATTGCCACCATATGCTGCTAGGTGTCACTGATGGATTTTGGGAGCAATTAGAATGATTTGGATGATCAATCATACTAGTTGTCTGAATCAGAAAAGTTCTGATCCATTAGAAGGTATTTCGATGATGTCGATGATAGAGATCGTGACATATTCCATTACCATACGAAACTGAACCTAACTGGATCACACAAACAAGGGTTTGGATCTAGATGTCATCAATTGGACTAATCCAGTTCAATTATTTTGAATAAGATTCAATTAGGTTCAAAAAAATCATGCTAACACACGATTGAGCCTAATGTTCTCCTTTAACAATCATTAAAGCTTGACTTGACTGGGCCAAATGTATTTGAGCTCACTCAAGAACCTTTACGTGGTCTGATTGGAGCTTGTCTAAGTCAGAAAAGGGTTATCTTAATTTAGGAGATAAATTTAAAACAACACTTGTCATTTTCGGTCACCTGCTAATTCCTATTTTTGGACATTGGTCAAATATTGATCTTGGATACTTAGACATCTGCCCATGTATCATGCACCCATAGAAGAGTACCTGAGGACTTGTCTCCCTGCTAAAAAATAGATAGAAAGGAGGTGCATGCCTAGAGAGGCGTGTGCCCCATGAGGATAAAAGATGGAGTCCCATACAGATGAGACTCCAGGTTGCTTTAGGGGATTAAACTGTGTGGTGCCAAGAAGTCTTGTTTGACCCAATCTTGATACCACCTTAGGAGGGTTTTGAGGGTCTCTCATCTGATTGGATCAGATGATGTCATCCCACCAATCAGATTTAGATCTGATTACATAAAGGGCCATGATTAGCCAGGATAATGTGGCACTGCATAGCACAGTAGGATCTATATAAATCCTATCTGCGCCTAGAATTTAATGCTTCTGCCTTTAGCCCATACCACATAGCCTCTCTTCCTCCTTCTCCATGTCACCCTCTGATCCTCTCTCTCCTCTCCATGCCCAAGGGCTTTTGGGCACAAACAAGGTGCGATCCAAGCAAGTGAAAGGCACCAGGAAAGAAAGAAGACAGCACTGCTGTGAGAGATAACAGCTATTCTTCAAAAGTAGTTTTGATGACCTTCAAGATTAGATCTAGATCTAACTTTTGGAGGATTGATTGAGAAGAAGAAGATCTTCATATCCTATCCGAGTGGATACCGATAGAGGCCAGACACTTGCGTGGCTACATCTAGAACCTCAGGCAAACATCGAGATCATCATAGGATAATTGGATTATCCAAAATAAAAATATAATTTAATTTAATTTAATTTTTATTTTTATTATCAAATCAATAAGATTAGATCTGATTAGAATCTTAGAGAAAAAATTTTTAAAATATCCCTACTGATCCAATCAGATCCGAACGAACCTGATCCAAAAAATAGATTTTTTCCTTCAAGGTATTGGGCAGAAGCTATTATTTCAAGACAACATTAATATTAGGTATAACAAGAAAGCAAAGAGAGCAACAAGCATCAAACTAAGATATAGCTTAGAAGGATAACTAAAAGAAATATTGTTCTATTAAAATTAAAAGTTCATTACATAAGTCCTCGAGATTGATTATAAAAAAAAAAGAACAAAGAGAAAAAAAAGGGCCAAAGTCATACTCAAAGTCAGACTTCGGGCTGTCGGCTCCCCCCAATACAAGGACATATTTTAAGTCATTTATTTTCTTCTCAAGGTCTCGCCTCATTGCCAAGCTCTCTCCAAGTAACTTATTGGATCTTTGGAGATCATCTTTTATTTCTCTTAGCCTCTTCCTCAAAATTATAGACTCGACTTTGGCATCCTTTACTATGCTCTTGTTGTAAGTTGTTTGGATCTTGAGCTATAAGAGTTTGGCCTTATTCTTTTCATAAATTATTGAAAGATCTTCCATGGTTCTTTTCAAAGATGTGATTTTCTCTGGATCCCCTCTTGGGCTGGTCTAAACTTTATCTATCAATTATTTTTGGAGCTGAGACACCTCAGTGTTAGCTATCTCGAGTTTCTTTTTTAGCTCATCATTCTATCCACACCAGCCAATTCAGTAGGTGTCGCATTCTATCTCACACTGCGTAGTTGTTTCTTGAGGTCAGAAAACATTTTCGACTAGTCCCACCTGTATTTCATCTTATTTTGAGCTCAGACCGAATCCTTCTCTAATTGGCCGATCTTCTTTCTTGCTTCATAAAGCTCAGTTTTAAGAGAGCAAATCTTTACGATCAAAGTCCAAGCCTTGTCACTGGCAAGTTTTGTTGCTCATTCTAATTCATCAGTCAAATGGTACTTCTTGACGATATATTCTTTGAAAAATTGTTTGGAGGATTGGCAGAGATGGTTGATTTCAACAGTGGCTTTAGTATAATTCTTTTTGGACTTTTGGAGTTGACCTCTGTCTTCTTTAACTTCTTCATTTGATAAACTTCTCTTTTCAAAATTTTGATACAGGCCTTCAGGGGGACACCCTGGGACAAAGGATCGGCTTTAACTAGACACTGGATTAAATGCATAAAAATACCATGACATAGATGTATCGCGAAGAAAAGAAATTTAATTTCTTTAATTGAAATATTTTGAGTATAGGAAAAAATAGAGGAAAAATAAAAAAAATACAACTGTTACAAGCATCCATCCTCTGGATCAGGAACAACAAACAAGCTTGGCATGACTTCGATGACCTCAGGTTCTTGAGCAAGCTCAAAAGTCGTAGCAGGAAGCTCGATGGATGGAAGATCAGTAGCAGCAGTGGAAGGTCCAACCTCATCATTAGAAGACTCTCCTTCCAAAAAGCTAAGATCAAGCTCGGGAAACTTCTCAGCCACATTCCTCTGGCAGAGTTCGAACCCCTTGATGAAGGCTATTTTAGCAAAATCAATCTTTATGTCTTCCATCTCTTTAGAGGCCTTGAAGTCCAAGATAGCTTGTTCTTTGGCCTTTGATATCTGCCTTTCCTTGTCTATAACTTCAGCCTCTACCTTCTTCTATCTCTCTGCCTCCTGAGCTAGCACCTCCTTCATCTCCGTCGAAGCTTGTTCAGCACTTCGAACCACCTCCTGAAGATGTTCGATCTCAATGGACTTTTCTTTCGACAGGCGGTCGATCTCGATCTTGTGTTCTTCGAGAACCTTCACCACCTTAGCTTTCTAAAGATTAATCACCTTGATGTTGGTGATCAACTAGTGACCCATCTGCAAAAAATAAAGTTAGTCATGCTATTGGAAGAACACATAGATAAGTCAAAAAAGGGAAAGATAGGATAGTTACCTCAAGGAAGGTCCCAAGAGAATCCCACATCCACTGTTCGAAGTCAACATGGACAATCCTATCCACAACTTCTGGCAAGGTGCATCCATCAATCAACATTTTGACAACCTTCCAGTAATCAAAGGGAGAGTCAATGTCGTCACCATTGGGTCCTTCAGAATTGGCTTGGTGCCAAATTTTCTTGGTAATGGCCTTCTTCTCCCTCTTCTCCCTCTTCTTCGCCTCCTTTTCCCTCTCGATAGGAGCCGCTGGAGGTTGGACCTCAGCGGGTGGGCTTGAAGCTGATGGAGGTACTGAAACCTTAGGAGCAGTAGCTTCGACGGGCACGGTCGAGCTTGGAGCGTTAACCTTGGCCTTCTTGGAGGTCTCTCAAGGCATGCTACCCTTCCTTTTATGAGCCTAGAGTTTTTGGAATAGTTGCTTCAACTCTTTTAGATTCATTTCTATGACAGTGGAAGGCTAAAATTAGAAGAAAATGCAAAATAAATAGTTAACAAGATTTGAATATATACCTGTTGGGTTGAAAGGGCTAAGACCAAGGTTAAATAGAGTCTGATCATCTAGCAATTGGGACCATAGAGAAGCTTGGTAATTTCTTATCTCTCTCCAACCTGGGAGCTTGGCGAATTGAATCTATCAACTGATCCTAGCTAAGAAGTCCTACTTCTAGGGTCGGGCAAAAAAATAAAAAAAAAATTCTTCCAGTTGTGAATGGAAGAAAGGGCATCCTTAAGTAACTCCTTCTTGCCGAACTAGAAAGAGAGGTACCACCAATCCTTAGCAGTGGGATGATGTTTGAAAGTGAAGTAGTTGCAAAATAGAAAAATGATCGGATAGACTTCAATCGAGATGCAGAGAAAAAGAAAGCCTATGATAAACCTAAACGAGTTTGAGACCATGAAAGCAAAGAAAATATTTAAAAATCGAAAGAGAGCTACAACAAAGGCAAACATTGGGAGTCAGAGTCTGGCATGGAGAGCTTCGATGTACAAACAAAAGTGACATGGGGTAGTAGTACAAGCTCAGTCACTTGACCTAGAAAGCTCCAGTTTGTACTCTAAAGGAATCTCATATTGGACCTTATCAAGGAAAGATTTTCAGAGTACAGGGAGCAAAAAGATGGTCTCAAGTATGAAGGTCAGACGAGATGCTATCCTAAGGTCAGCTTCTTCTCTAGAGATAAGATTTTGAGAGTTCGAGCCAGTTGGGCTTCTAAAACTGGTGGACTAGGAAACTTCAGAAAATACTTGGATTGAAAGAAATCAAGGAAAATCATAAAAAATCAAGAATCAACCAAGAAATCTGGTGAACAGGAAAAGAATTGTAACTTTCCTAAGAAATCCCTAAGTGTTAGAAAACTAAAAAGCAAGTAAGAAAATCTAAAGGCAAGATTAAAACACTAACCTAAGGTAGTCAAAGGAGGAGATGTTGCAGCTGGAGAATTGAAAGGTGATCAAGAACAAGATTATCGCAGGAAGGACAAAGTGAAGCACTCAGACCCGGCGGAGATGAAGAACAGAGGAAGACAAAGAGAGGCACGGGCGAAAGTAAGAAATTGGAGGAGAAGAGAGTGCTTAAATAGCCAAAAGAAATCAAAGGAGGTTATGATTGCAGATCCTCTCTGCCCATTCCTTGCCTACCACATGTTCCGGTCATTATGCCTGTAGCTGACATCTAATGAAGCAATTATGGTGCCATACTTGGAGCTCTACGTTGGGGAGATTTTCAAAAATTGAAATCTTTTTTAGTCATTCGATATTAAGAAAACTTCAGCACCAGTTGGAAAAAGCCAAAATCTCTCCCTCCCTTAAGAGCAAAAGGCCAAAAAGGGACTTCGATAGTCATAATCTTTATACTCCCTTCATTCAAACTTCGAACTTGGGAGTAGGAGGATAAGTGTTGAAAATAAAATAGCTCCTACTGAAGTTTAGTGGAACGTCCGATCTTAGTGTGACTCCATCTGGAGTCATAACCACCATGTCTGAACTTTATCCAAGCCTCTCTCCAGTTCCATTCTAATTTAGGAAGGTTGACCTCCAATTCATGTATGCCAGATGACCTCCTCAGCTTTGATCATCAGCCCTCTTCCGATGACCACAGAATCAGCTAAAGGCATGATGAACTTCATTCGGATGAACTTAAATAGTGAGAAAAATTATCAATCAACTAACTTTGGTCTTGGTATTGGCAGAACTCCATCAAGCATCAAATCTCAGCACAAGCCTGACTTTATCTACCGACCAACCTCGAAGGCGGTCGAATTTCTTTACTATGGAGGATAATATATCTCATTAATTTTATATCAAGGACTCCAACTAGCCGAGTTCCTTTTCGATCGAACTCCATTCAGCTGAATTCCTTTTCAGTCAAATTTCTCTAATCCATCTTATGAATGGCAGCCAACTTTGAAAGCAGCTGAACTTCCAAGAGCAGCTAAAATAGAGCCAGCGAGTAGCCACGAGTCTTGTTGGTCACCTATCTCGACTTCCAGCCAAACTCCTTCAAGAAACTCTGGCCACAGTCCTTAATGAAGAACCCATTATCCTCTCTCTTTGATCTCCAACCTGAATGTTCGTATCCTTTCTCGACTGACCTTAAAGATGGTCGAGCTCCTTAAAGTCATCAAAGACAGCACTGGCAAAATCTAATTGACTGCAGGCCCACCTTCTACTGCTTAGAAGTCAATCTTCATGTTTGGCCAGTCTGACATCAAATTCTTCATCCCATTACGAATAACCTGCTACCACGTATGGACGATTCCAACTTTCCATCCAAACTTTGTCAAATGGAACTTAACCACCTACAAGTCATGATAAATGATAGCCCACTCTCCATAACAAATTTCACATGATCCGAATGGCCTACTAACATTTTGTTATGGTTGCTGCTATCATTCTTTTACAAACTCCGTCTATATAAGGGACCCTCTAGATACGTCTTCTTCTCTAAGCTCACTTTTCTGCTAAATTCTCCTGAGTACTCTATTCTTGTTAGCCAGAAAACTAATTTGAGCATCGAAGAATCCTGCCAGAGTCATCCACCTCTGGTCTAGACTGTCTTGTAGGTCTCGTCATTGACCTCGTCTGCTCTACCTCCAACAAACTCTGGCATCAACATCATTTTCTGTACCAATAGTGAGACTATGCCATTTTCTTTGAGATAATCCCAAAATTCTCCACTAAGGTATTCTCCTCCTTAATCGAATCAAAAAATTTTAATAATCTTTTTGGTTTATTTTTTTACTTTACATCTAAATTTTTTAAACTTTTCAAAGATTTCAAATTTATATCTCATAAGATATACATATCCATACCATCAGTAATCATCGGTAAAGATAATAAAATAGACATAACCACCCTTGGTCTATACATTGAACGAGCCACACATATCTGTATGTATCAGGATAAGTATCTCAGTGGTCCTCTCCCTATATCCTACAATGGATAATTTGGTCATTTTTTCTTGAAGGAAAAATTTACAAACTAGATATGACTTAGAATTTAATGAGCCAAGGATCCCATCCTTTTTTAATTTGTTTATCCTATTATCTCCTACCTAACCAAGCCTGAGATGCCACATATACCTTTGGTTTATCTCATCCCTAGATCTCTTAGATCCTATGACACTCATTATCTGCTCAGATATGTTCATAGATATATTAACGTGTAAATGATAGAGACTATCAATTAAAAAACTACATGCAATCAATTTATTTCTAAAATAAATAGAATAGTAGTCTTTATTGAAATTAAAAATGTATTCATCCTGTGCTAGTACATATGCAGAAATCAAATTTCTACTAGCAGTAGGTACATAGTAACTATCTCTAAGAACTAAATTGAACCTTGACAGTAATCATAAAGGATAGGTGCCTACGACTATAGTAACAACTCTTGCTCCATTGTTGAACCAAAGAATCATTTCACCTTCCCTTAGCTCTCTATTTTCTACTAGACCCTACATAGAGGTATATAAGTGAGCACTAGAACCAGAGTCTATGACCCAACTAGAAGTAGAGGAAACTATTAGATTTGATTCAATTATGAGTAGATCCGACATACCTTCAGAAGGTGCATCGTCCTACTTCTTCTTTAGGCTTTCCAGATATGTAGATAGTTTCTCTTCCAGTGGCTGTCAACATTATAATGGAAACATTTTTCCTTATCAACCACTTTCTTGTGAGTATCCTTCTTTGGCTTATTCTCCTGCTTTTGCTTCTTTGTAGGCTTTTACTTCTTCCAAGTAAACTTTCTCTTGAATGTAGATACCCGCTCTATAGCAAGCATAGTACCCCTTGAACTTTTCAAAGTCCCCTCAGTGGTCACCAACAAGTTCAATAATTCAGGCAAATTGCTATCAATCTTTTTCATTCAGTAGTTTACTATAAACTGCTCATAAAAACTAGGAAGGGATTGCAGGATCAAATCTACTTGCAATTCCTTATGCATGGTCATGCTAAGCTTCTTAAGCTCTTTCAAATCTTTATTCATTATTAGACAATAATCATGGACTGACTGCCCTTCATGCATCTTAGTATTGAAGAGTCACTTGGATACTTTATAATGTACAGTCCAGCTCTGCTCACCATACAACTCTTGCAAGAGAGTTATCATAGCCCTATTGTCATCCACAACGTTCCAGGCATCACCTAGCTCTGATACCAAATTGTAGACCTATGATATCACTCGAACACCAATCATCCTTGACATCACAAGCATCCTGATACTATGTTGTGGAAGCTCCTGATCTTTAGTACGGACCTGAAGGAACCTATGACATTCTCTATGGGCAGCACACCACTGATCCTCCACTAGATCTGTGATGGGGCACCTCCCTCCTTGGGCTTGAGGGAGACGCCCCCTTCTCTAGGGCTTCTTCAAGAATCCTAGGATGGCAACTCTAGAGAGAAGAGAAGAAAAGAGTTGAGGGAGAAAAGGTCTATATTGATTCTAACCTTGAAAACTCTAATACAACCTATGTATTTATACATAGCCATTAGGTCCGACCAAAAAACTTCCTGGCTAACCCAATACATAAAAGCACTCACCGAGCTCATGTACACCCATGTCTCCCATGCTCTCATCCTTTGGATCTAGATCCAATCCATACATGAATTAGCCCCCTTAAGACCTCTCAAACCAAGCCTTAAGACCCCTAGGATCATCCCAAACCCTCGCATAACTCTACCCACGCACTGAGCTAGCTCAGTCTCAGCACTGAGTCAGCTAAGTTCTACTAGATCAGTTCAGTCTAAAACTGAGCCGGTCCAGTCCTATGCCGTGCCAGCAGTTTCGAATGCATAGCTCTCTATTTTGTCTGTGCACTGAGACTTAGCCGATCCAGTTTTGGACTGAGCCGACTAACCTGCAGAAAATCTTCTTTCTATAGTCTTAATTTTTTGGCTTTGATTCCTTGCTTTATCTTGTGTCCCAGATCTCCGAAGCACCAACCAAGCCCCTAGAATCTTCGGAGCCATCATCATGACTCCTCCCGTGGCCTTCCAAGGCTTGAAAGCACCATAAATCCTTATATTCTGCACCTTGATGTCCCAAGTCTTGGCAAATGCCTCGACAATGACTTCCTACATGATCCTGCTGTCCCTACACACTCAACAGCTCCTTGTGCAATCATCGCCTCCATCAATCCTCTTCAGCTATCGTGCATCCTTGAGGTCTTTGGGATGACCGCCTCCACTACTGAAGATCTGTGCTTGCACCTCTGCACCACCCTGAAATTATAGGATCCCTTCTACTTAGCAGCTGCATCACTTTTTTTAGACTTTTCTGGAGAATCTACAGTATTTCTACAGCAGCACATGCTGTACCACCTAACATGATCTCCTCAAAGCTATGCCTGTCCACCTACACATGCCACTCCATCTGAAATTATGCATCACCGATACTCTAAAATATCAAATTTTCTCTCCACTTATGAAGCCACTACTGTAGAGCTCCATCTATATCCAAAGTCCACCTAATGCCGTAGAAGCCGATGTTAGATATATGTGCCCTAGAAGCCAGAATTGGCTGACACTTGTAATACACTTCTAGGGGCAAAATTGTAATTTTGACTATAATTAATGAAATGGGTTATTTTCTATCACATATGTGTATTTAGTGTCTGTGATACATCCTTTGAGTTAATGGTAATGATAATTCATATTTTCAAGAGTTGAAAATTTAAGACATGAATAATCATTATTAACTCATAAACAGCTCCCGACCATAGGATCATCACGAGGATGGTGATTGATTCGGAAGGTTGGTGTACGATCGCTTCTCTTTAGTAGATGAGTCTTGAGTCTACGGTGTGGAGACACCGGAGCGAGAGTACAGGTACTCATTAGAGAACGAGGAAACTGAGCGTGACCACCTCGAGTAGTCATTAGGAAGTCTACCTTCTCGTCAATGACTGACTCGATGCTGCAGTAGTGTGTCTGGTTCTTTGACCTGAGATGCATCGACAGTTCACCTTGAGGGTGTTATAGTTTGACTACACCATTACTCGGTCTCCTAGCCATATGGAACCCTGAGGTGTATGTTGGCTGTGACATGTTCATTGTAGGAACTGGATTGCATCAAGATGGGATCTATCTACCTCGGTGGTAGAGGAGCAGTCCTATGATAATCATGAGAATCAAGTCCTGAAGCCCATGGCCATGGCAGTGTGAATAATAGAAAGAGTTTCTATTTAGATTTTCACATTGGACTCGAATCGAATGATTACATCATATGATAGAGACTAGGGTTTGACGAGTTCACCTTAACCCTAATCTGATCGGGGCTCAAGATAGAAGAACTTAATCACACAGGTAGCTGCACCAAGAGGTTCACATTCAGCTCTGATGGGTTGCCACCATATATTGCTAGGTATCACTGGTGGATTTTGGGAGCAATTAGAATGATTTAGATGATCGATCATTCTAGCTGTTCGAATCAAAAGAGTTCTGATCCATCGAAAGGAGTTTCGATGATGTCTATGATAGAGATCATGACATATCCCATTACCATACAGAACTGAACCTAACTGGGTCACACAAACAAGGGTTTGAATCTGGTGATCATCAATTGAACTGATCTAGTTCAATTGATCTGAATGAGATTTAATTAGGTTCAAGGAAATCGTGCTAGCACTCGATTGAACCTAACGTTCTTCTTTTACTATCATAAATAAGTTGTCCTGACTGAGCCAAAGGAGTTTGTGCTCAATCAGAGGCCTTCATATGGTCTGACTGGAGGTTGTTTCCAAGTCAGAATAGTTGTCTTATTTGTAAAGACAGACATTACCTGCCATTTTTGGTCACCTGCCATTCTTGTTCTTTGACTTTTGTCAAAAGTCTACCTTTTGACTGTCAACGTGACCATTCATCCTCTTGACTTTTGACCACATGTCACTGCACCTATTGGAGAGCTGGTGTAGGCAGCCTGTCCCCCCTACCAGAATTCTACAAGAGAAGGCGCACGCCAAGGGTGCGCTGAGCCCAAGTAGAGCGCCTAGGAGTCCTTGTGTTCGACAAGGACTCCCACCTCCCTTTGTGTTCCAATCAGAGTTCTACTAAGGAAATCCAGTTTGACTGCGTCTTAGGCGCCTCTAAGGAGGAATCCAGCGGTCTCTATCCCAACATATCAGATTAGATCATGACTTTCACAAAGGGTTATGATTTGGTTGAGAGGAAGAAAGTTGGATCCAAGCAGGTTCTAATAAATAGACCCTGCGCCCCAACCCAATTTCAATGCCATTCAATAGAGATTCCCACCACGCATAGGCTGCCTCTCCCCTCCTTCTCCATGCCAATAGTCTCTCTCTCCCCTTGCTCTTCCACATCAAAATGTTTTGATTGCGTTGGTGACGATTCAGATCAAGGTAAAGGCGATCAAAAGCAAGAAAGGCTGCGCCATGCTGCACAGAAGGACGACTGGCAGATCTTCAAAAGGAGTTTTGCAAGAATCCTCAAGATCAGATCCGATCTAATTTTTGCGAGGTGTGATAGAGAGAAGTAGATTCCAGATCCAACCCGAGTGGATACGGTAGAGGCTAGCGCTTGCGTGGCTAAGATTCCAGGAACCTTCCGTTGCAATCAGGATCATCTACGGGTAATAGGATTCCCAAATCCATGGTAAATTAATTTGATTTAATTATCTTTGTTTTATTTTATTTATTAAAAATAATAAGAATTATATCTGAACATATCAAGATCTGATCTGAGATCAAGAAGAAATTTTGAATATATCGTCTTATCTAATCAGATGCTGGACGAACCCTTGGACCGGGAAATCTGGATTTTTCCTTCAAATCGGTCATCAGAGGCCATGGTTCTAAATTGTTTATATCTGTTTAATTATTATTTTAATAGAAATAAAGTATTTAGATATCACATGAGATTGTGATCGAATCTGAATTCAATAAAATAAATAAATAATTGGATCTAAGAAACATGAAGATATGCATGACTAGTTCTAGAATAGAATAGTTCTATAGAATAGTTTTGCATGTCTTTGCATTTAATCTGATTAATCATATTTTAGATCTTCTTATTTTACTATATTTCTGCATATTATAAGTGTTGATAATAACATCTGAAAAACAATAAATAAAATTATTTATTTAAATATCATTGCAGATTATGATATATGCCATGACTAGCACAGTTGTAGAATATTCTACAGAATTATCTAGTATTAAATATTATTTTTAGTTGATCAATTTAAATCTAATTTTGTAGATTATTATGCTGATTAATTTAGATCTGAAAAATATGCATGATATATGATCTACATGAGATGATCAAAAATGCCATGATTAAATCTACTTTTCATATAATAGATAATGATATAGACTGATATTGTATTGTAAGTATTGAATGTTCCTGATTAAGGCGTTCCTCTTGGCACGTCCTGTCATAAGAACGAAAAGGTGTTTAAAGGCCCTCCTTTCATTCTCGAGGGTGTTTATCGACGGTAAGGTGCTGCCGTGTTCGTTCTTAATTCAGAAACCCAAAACTTACTTTCTGCAAAACCCTAGATCCTGGAAATCCTAGGATTTATTTGCTGCATTATTTTGTGTATGAACCCAACATTAAATTAAGCAATTAAGTATTATAATATTAATTAGGTCTAAAATTGAGAATTTCAGAATCCTAAGACATATTCGCATATACTGGAGTTATCGGCTTGTGGTAGCTCATTACGTCTATACGGTTGATCAAACCGATCAAGAGTTTGGTTAGATGGGCACAACAATTGCTTAAAATTGACCAGCCTAAATAGATTAAGTCTGGGTCCAAGATCGAGTCACGATCAAGCAAGACCTTAATTAGGCTCAGACGGTAGAGTCCTGATATGTAGGCTAACCCAATTGGTTCTGACTCAAACAATTGCGTGTTAAGCGTTAAGTTTTGGCATAGACGACCGACTGTTTTATAATTGGGAAGCTACTCGGACCTGATAGCGTTCTTGTGCGAGTTAACGGCCTATTCCTTCCACCGATCTCAATTTACCTGGCCATATTTGTTGACATATTCTTGATCTTGAGGTGGTCAATAATGCCGAGCACTAACCCATGCCACTAGTTACATAATTTTATGACTAGCCAAGTCTAGTTTAATGAGACCTGAATCAATTCCTTCCCTAAAGAAAAGATAAGTCCGATGTTTCCGACCATTTAGAACGTCGGGCCCTTTCCGGGGTCTTGATGTTTCTCGGCTGATACAGTGGCCTAGTTGCACCGGAAGACAACCTGTCTATTAGGCATGAGATGCCTATGGCTGAGGATGAGTGGGCTTAATTATTCCAGATACGGTGAGAGACCCAATTAGGAACCCAGTCCATACAAATGGCTGCGGTCTGACTCTAACTAAGAGTGGATCAATATTCCGGATACGGTGCAGATTCATGAATTAAGGACCAAGTTTGTGGTGCACCATTATTAAGAATCATTGAACAAGAGTTGTTCACTCATTGGCTAACCCATCACAATAACTATTAGGTTGAGTTATGAGTCAGCTTGGTGAGAACCGCCACCAGTCCCACTAGAAATCACTCAATCGTGGAATTTTTGCATCTCTACAGAGGAGTGTGGGATCAAGAAAATAGTGGAAGCTAATTTCGTTTAAAATAAAATTCCTAAACTAATTGGTCAAGTCAAAAATTACAATAATCTAACTAGAATCTTTGACTATCTACATGAAAATGTCTGCGTCCAATCCACTGGCAACTATCCAACACACATAGGACTGGACATGGACCCAATTATAAGATTGGCATCAGGAACTATAAAATTATTATGGTGTTCAGAGACATTAACACCAGTTGTTTATGGATCATGACCTTCCCACGCTTACCAGTCGTCCATCCACTGACATAGAGCGTCTCTGGAAAAATGGATTGACGAAGATAATAAAGGCCAGATACTACATGTTTGGCTCGATGTCTGATGAGCTCGCTAGCTGCCCAACATAAGATATCGGGACTGCTCGTCCAAATTTTGGCTCACCTACGAGAGACCTGTTTGTTGATACAGAGTCACGCAGCCAAATATCAAGTCACGAACGATTTTTAAGGCTAAGATGAGTGATGGGCGTCAGTCCAAGATCACTATCTCTGACAATTATCAAGGACATGGAAGAGCTTAGAAGCTCGGTTGAAGTTCGACTTGGACTTGCAGAAACGATATTATAGCTGCAATCCTTGACTGATGCATATGCGCGCATTCATTCATGAATACCACATGCATAAACTTCAAAATTCCTGGGCGAGTTGATGATAATTATGCTGTTAACTGCTAGCTTTCTATCTAAAGGTTCTAAAGCTCAGTCTTGCCTATGAGAACAGACTCTTCCAAGAAAGTCTTATGAAAGAAAAAGAAGTCTGGAACGAAAAAGCCAAAG
The DNA here is from genome assembly GCA_006176705.1 of Cocos nucifera. NCBI lineage: Eukaryota > Viridiplantae > Streptophyta > Magnoliopsida > Arecales > Arecaceae > Cocos > Cocos nucifera. Next base: position 602,476 of record QRFJ01000528.1, on the reverse strand, counting down.
GTAGAAGTCAAAGAAGAAGAGCAGAATTCGAAGTAAGAAGCTCGATGGCAAAGAAGTGTTTCATTTGCAACAGCGCATGGCCATTGGAAACAAACTGCCCTACTTACCTTGGCACCCTGAAGAAAAGATAGGAAGGTCCTTCCTGGAGGTATGCTCGTTATGTAGTCTAACCTTCGGTTTCTTCTGCATCCAGTTGGTGTGCTACTCTGTTCTAGCCGCTCATCTGTGCACTTTCTCATGCAGGTTCTTTGAGGATTAGCAGAGGCTGGGGGATGGGAGAGAGATCACTACGCATTCGTAATGTGAGCACAAAGTAGACATGACCAGTAGCCGTGGGAACATACCTCTCCATATTACCATCTGGTTAGAATCAGTTAAAAGATGTTATCATGTGCTGCCCACAGCAGTGGAAATTTGAATTCTGTTTCATGCTTACGACACAACAAGTTTATGTGATCACCTTCTTTAAGGACCATTGATAACATCTTTATGAAAGGAAATAAAATTGCCAAAATCTGTTGAGCAATCGCTGTTTTGACTGTCTTTATCAGTTGCAATATTCAATTGTACTGTTTATTAACTATCGAGCAAAACGTGAATCCAAACGATTTAGGATAGTCCAAACGACAGTATATCTATGGGCACCTGAGATTGGGTCATATAGCAGAAGATAGGATTAACAAATTGGAGAGAAAATGGGCTATTGAGCTCCATTACTTTTGAGTCATATCCAACTTATTGAATCTTGTCTGTCAGCAAATGACTAACTCCCTTCTTGTTGGACATGGGGAGAGGGCCACAAGATCTCCTTGCCCTGGTTTTTGTTTAGACATCTGATGTGCGGTGCCATTCGATGTGCCGGCTAGGAGCAATTTGTCTACTCCATTACCTATTACGATGATCTGTCAGTAGGTATGTGTTATCTATGAGACATAAGTCTGAAGCCTTTGAAAAGTTCAACAGAATTCAGACGATGGAAGTAGAAAATCACAAACGGAAAACCCATTATGATTTCTCGATTCCAATCGAGGAGTGTGGGATACCTTAGCAGGAGAATTCCTAGACCTATCTTAATGCAAAAAATGGCATAGTCTCTCAATCGGACTCCACCAGGAACACTCAACTAACGGAAGTTTCAGACGGGAGAATCGGACTTCTATTTGGATATGGTTCAATCCTATGATGAGCCTTCACAGTACCTCCCAGATTTTGCTAAATTGGGACATTCATTTATTTAACTTCAATTCTATTTATCTGAATAGGGTTCCATCGCTAAAACCGTTATCCTACCACACCTATGAAAGAAATGGGCACGGTAAGAAACAAGTCTGATCATCTCAGAATTTGGTTGTCCGCTTTATGTCAAAAGACAAACAAGCGGACAAGTTAGAGTTTTAGCTTGGTCCTTTACAGCTCAATTCATAGATTCCTAAAGAGTCCATTAGATACTATTTCTATATTCGAAGACCTAAATGTGAATTTGGTCGACATGCCATATTCTGAAAAATAGTTTATCAAGATAGTAGGCATTGGAAAGCAGATTTAAGGCTTGATGAGAAAGTCTCACATCAGAACGAGGCTAAGGACCAAGGGGAACCAAATCAGGTTAGCCCAATAAGAACCAATACCTCCTCCACCCGTAGATCGAAAAGAGTATTCCCATCCTCCTGAATAGATTACTCTAGGTATTATTTCAGAGGACGTTAGAGGAAATGTTCCTCAATAGGTAATGGTGCTCATGGTGTTATGATCCCAAACCAATACAACGAGCTGATATCAATATCGACCGAGAAAGGCTTGAGGCATGAAGTCAGAGATCGACTACGTAGCACTCAAAACCAAGTCGGACCTGTAGTCCACCAGAAGGTTATAGTTACCTATTGGGTGTAAACTGGACCTCAAGAGAAAAGATTGTGCAGGATGAAAATGTGGAGACCATTCAACGGTCATACTGTGAGCAAAGGTTCATAGTCAACAGTGAGGCATTGTACTATCAGGATAACCTTTTTCAGGTAGCTATGCTAAAATCCACCGCAATTGCTTGCTGTTTGCACCTATTTCGATTTGAACATATGGCAATGGACGTGAAATGGCATTCCTAAATGATATTTGAGAGATATTCTAAATGGAACAAGCCGCTATGTTTTCACAACCAATGATACCTGATCACAAGGTTTGCAGCTCACAACGGTCCCATAATGGACTTAAGCAGAGGCATCTCGGAGCTCGAAACACTCGTTTCATATGATTGAATCAAAAAGTTTGGTTTTCTTCAAAAAATGATAGAGGAACCATGTGTTTCAAAAGGGTGGTGTCAGTGGACGCTGTTGTCTTCCTGTATGGTACAGTGGCATGACATCCTCACTTATTGGAATATATCCCCATGTTGACATCAGTCAACGATGTGCCCGTTGTTAAGGAATTCTCCATGAAAGACCATAGGGAAGGCATCCTTATCTAGAAATTAATGTCTATAGATAGACCGAATCAGGATCTAGAACTTCACACGAAGATCTTAATAAGGATGATACTAAGGGTTTAAGTATGGAAAACTCTAAGAGGGTATTAATACCCTTCAACATGTATTATCTTTCCAAGAGATGTGCCCCACACAACCTGAGAAAATAGATGCCATGAGCAAATCCCTTATGCTTTGCAGATAGGGACCTCATGTATGTTCATGCATGTACTACGACCTTATACTAAGCGCATGCCTGTGGAGTTGTCCAAGCATGATATCAGTCAAAATCCAGTGTGAAGAAACACTGACTTCGTGATAAGTATCCTTTAAGTACTTTGAGAAAACTAAGGATATGATGTTGGTCTTTCTGGTAACGAAACTCCAGTTCAAGATTACACAGACCTCGGGACTTCATCCTGATATAGATGATCGAAAGTCGACATCTGAAATCTGTTTGTTTGTGCGAAGGTGGACCGGCTGTCAGCTGGAAAAGATTTCCAAGCACAACTGTAGATTAGCAAGATTCCACCATGGAAGCAGAAATTTATAGCTGCATTCAGAGGCTGCAACAGAAGCATTCTGGTAACAAGAAGTTTGCTGCTTATTTTTTTTATCTGCAGAGAATTAATGTAATGCCATCAGATCATTCTCTTTACTGCACAACATTTCCATAAGCCCTTGCTAAGGAGCCAGTCTCACTCAGAAGTTCCAAGCACATTGAGCGGCGATATCAATTCTCATCCACGATTACCCTTAAGAAGATTACCTGGAGGTCAAGAGAGTCAACTCCACAGATATATGGCGACCACTCAAAGCCATCTGGCGCTAGCAGTAAAGTCAACCACCTTGACGAAGATGGACTTAACTTGTACCAATTGCTTCTAGGAGTCAGTGGATTGTAATATATGTGCCCTAGAAGCCGAATTGGCTGACAACTTGTAATACACTTTAGGGCCAATTGTAATTTTGACTATAATTAATGAAATGGGTTATTTTTATCACATATGTGTATTAGTTCTTGGTAACATCCTTTGAGTTAATGTAATGATAATTCATATTTTCAAAGATTGAAAATTTAAGACATGATAATCATTTAACTACTAAACAGCTCCCGACCATAGGTATCACATAGGATGGTGATTGATTCGGAGGTTGGTGCTACATCGCTTCTCTTTAGTAGATGAGTCTTGAGTCTACGTGTGGAGACACGGAGCGAGAGTCAGGTACACTTTTAGAGAACGAGGACTGAGCGTGACCACTCGAGTATGCATTAGGAAGTCTACCTCTCGTCAATGATGACTCGATGCTGCGAGTAGTGTGTCTGGTTCTTTGACCTGAGATGCATCGCAGCATTCACCTTGAGGGTGTTATAGTTTGACTACACCATTACTCTGGTCTCCTAGCATATGAGAACCCTGAGTGTATGTTGGCTGTGACATGTTCATTGTTGTGAATGGATTGCATCAAGATGGATCTATCTACCTCGGGTAAGAGCAGTCCTATGATAATCATGAGAAATCAAGTCCTTAAGCCCATGGCCATGCGCAGTGGGAATAATAGAAAGAGTTTCTATTTAGATTTTCAATTGGACTCGAATCGAAATATATATATCATATGAAGAGACTAGGGTTGACGAGTTCAACCTTAACCCTAATCTGATCGGGGCTCAAGATAGAAGAACTTAATCACACAGGTAGCTGCACCAAGAGTCACATTCAGCTCTGATGGGTTGCCACCATATATGCTAGTGCACTGGTGGATTTTGGGAGCAATTAGAATGATTTAGTAATGATCGATCATTCTAGCTGTTCGAATCAAAAGAGTTCTGATCCATCGAAAGAGATTCGATGATGTCTATGAATAGAGATCATACGAATATCCCATATCCATACAGAACTGAACCTAACTGGGTCACACAAACAAGGTTTGAATCTGTGATCATCAATTGAACTGATCTAGTTTCAATTGATCTGAATGAATTAATTAGGTTCAAGAAATCTGCTAGCACTCGATTGAACCTAACGTTCTTCTTTACTATCATAATATAGTTTCCTGATGAGCCAAGAGTTTGTGCTCAATCAGAGGCTTCATTATGGTCTGAGGAGTTGTCCAAGTCGAATAGGTTTGTCTTATTTGTAAGACATTACTGCCATTTTGTTCACTATGCCATTTCTTGTTCTTTGACTTTGGTCAAAAATCTACCTTGACTGGTCAAACGTTGACCATCATCGCTTGACTCTTTACCACATGTCTACCTAATTGAGAGCTGGGGGCCGTCCCCTACCAGAATTAGCAAGGAGAAGGCGCACGCCAAGGGTGCGTGGAGCCAAGTAGACGGGCGCCTAGGATCCTGTTGGACAAGACTCCACCTCCTTTGGGATCCAATCAGAGTTCTACTAAGATCTAGTCTTGACTGGTCTTAGGCGCCCTCTAAGGAGACCAGGGTCTCTATTCCAACCAATCAATATAGATCTGATTTCACAAAGGTTATGTATTGGTGAGAGGTAACAAGATATGATCAAACAAGAGGTCTATAAGATAAGGACCCTCCGCGCCCAACCCCTAATTCAATGCAATTCAATAGAGATTTCCCATGCCCAAGGCTGCCTCTCCCTCCTTCTCCATGCTCATAGTCTCTTCTCCCCTTGCTCTCCACTCCAAAAAGCTGTTTGGATTAGTTGGTGAATTCAGATCAAGGAAAGCCGATCTCAAAACTAAGGCTGCGCTTGCTGGCCAACAAGGGTTACGACTGGCAGATCTTCAAAGAAGTTTTGAAGATCCTCCAGATCAGATCAGACTGATTTTTGGAGGGATTAGAGAAAGAAAGGATTCTCCAGATCCAACCTGAGGCGATACCGATAGGAGGCAGGCCTTGGCGTGGCTAAAGATCAAACACATCCACTGCAATCAGATCATCTACAGCGTGTAATAGGATTACCCCAATCAGGTAAATTAAATCTTGATTTTAATTTTCTTTTTTATTTTATTTCATTAAAATAATAAGGATATAATCTGAAAATATCAAGATCTGATGAGATCAAGAGAAAAATTTTTGAAAATATATTCTTTGATCTAATGGATCTGGACCGAAACCTGACCGGAGAATCTCGGATTTCCTTCAGCCGTCTATCATCGAGTTCCGCGACGGCCTACCACTCAATACACTACTGAGCCTACACGCTATGCACATCGAACACCATCGCTGCCTCTTCGAACCCCTTCACATACTCTACGGACCCCTTACGAAGCTATCTTGGATACCTCTGCAATACCCGGCACTTCCAAAACTTAAGACCTCAATCCAACTTTCTACCAAACGACTGATACCCTAAAGATTCCATCCTAGTTCTTCCCTTCTGCCCTATCCACCACTCACTTCAGTTCGCCCGAAAACCATCCTCTACCTGAACTGCGCTCTCTTTGTGCTTTGTTAAAAAAATCTGTATTCCATATACTCTGGACTGCTATATGGACCTCCTTGATGCTCCTGAGATCTCTGCTCTTCCTTGAGACCTACACTCGATCTCCCTGAGAACTATGACACTATCTGCTGTGAGATACACTCTCAATTTCCTGCACCATCGAGCCTTTCTCAGTCCCGTGCCTCTGAGAAGCACTCCTGCAGCACTCCAACACTCCCTGATCTCATCTCTACGCCGCTCTACAGTCATCCAAGTCACTAACCTAACCGAACCTCCATGCGATCCATCCAATCTCAATCATCTCCCCAACGGCTCCCATAAATCATGCTCTGATAAACGCTGAATACATCTCCTTATACTGTCCAGCATTATTCTAAATACACTCATCATTAGACGATTAGATCGCTTCTTTCAGTCTTCTTCGATCATTATCCCTTGAAAACCTTCTTAATAGTCCTACACTTGTCCATCTTTCTAAAGAACCCTAAGCTCTCCTTACTAAGATACCTGCTCTTGTTGCTTCTCATCGAGCTCCTTCTAATCTCTGCATCTCAAGAAAGCGCCACGCAATACATCCTCGCTCCCACCTATCAATAACCCCATCATACACTTCCGAATCTTTCCATCCAAGATTTATCAATAAATCTTTGCACTAAATCCTTTCACCTATTTAAATCTCTTTCAGTTAATCCTCTCAACTCCTCCTTTTCAATCGCACTACTCCTGGTGGCCAACCACCATTAATAAGAGTTAAGATTTGAGACATACCATGAAATCTTTGTGCAAATTTCTATTCAGTCTTTACGACTTCTCCATCCCTTTCATTGCACCATCAAGCTTCGAAATATGCTTTTGATACCATATTTATCATCCACCAATATTTCAGGCATCACCAGCTCTGATATCAAATGAGACCATGATATCACTCGAATGTTCAATCATCCTTGACATCCCAAGCACCCGATATCATTTTGCCGAAAAAGCTCCTGATCTTTATCATGATCTGAGGGAAACCTATATGTTTCTCTACGGTGTAGCACACATCGAGCCCCACCCTATCTCAGATGGGTGCCTCACTTTAGGCATTGAGGAGATGCCCCCTCTCTAGCTTCTTCAAGAATCCTAGGCGACAACTCTAGATGAGATAGGAGAAGAAGAAGTGGAGGGAGAAAAGTTCTGTATTGATTTCAATCTTGAAAATCCTAATACAAACCATATGTATTTAATTACATACCAGTTAGTCCGACCAAAAAACTTTATTCGACTAAGCCCTAATAATGAAACGCACTCATCAAGCTCATCGACACCCATCGTCTCCTATTCTCTCAGTCCTCTAGATTCTAGATCGATCCATAACATGAATTGGCCCCTTTCCAATATCCTCTCAAATTAGAACTTAAGACCCCTACAGGATCATCCTAGACCCTAGCCTAAAAATAGATCCTGCCCATAACTCTGCCCCGCCCGCACTGAGCCAACTCAGTCTCCAGCACTGAGCCAAGCTAAGTTCCACTAGTCGGCTCAGTCTTAAACTGAGCTAAGCCCAGTCCTATGCCTTCCACAGTTTCGAATGTATGCTCTCTCTACTATTTGCCTATGCCTGACGACTTAGCTCATCCAGTTTTTACTGAAGCTGCTACCTTACAATAAAATTTCTTCTTCTATCAGTCTTATTCTCTACTCTGGTTTCTCTTCACCCTTATGTCCCAGATCTCTAATTACCAACCAATCCCCTAGAATCCTTGGACCATCATCGTGACTCCTCTCCGTGGCCTCCTAAGTTAATCGCACCAAAATCCTCACAAGCAATTTCGTAGCAGTTGATATCCTCATCAGTTGCATTTGAAGTTCGTATCATTGATGCCAAATAGCATTATTATTGTAGATCATACATCTTTTTTTCATATTGTTTCTTATTCAATAGGTAGATTTCGCAAAAAAGGTATACTCTGGTAAGTACAAGCCACAACTTTTCTATATAACTATTTTGATGTTAAAACAGTCCTTCTGTAAGTTGTTTTCCATCAATAGTTCAAGTTCAAATTTGGGCCAAAACGATTGAGAGTTCACTATTTCTAACCTACAAAAAAGAATTCAATTAGAATTTTACTAATTTTCAATTATTAGGTCTTTTAAAATACAAAGATTCCTTCAACATTTTTCAAGTCTCTTACACTCTTTTGTAAAAATAGAAGCCCTTCCACTAAAATGTGCATACAAAACTACTTTACATGTGGTTTGAATAGTGATCCTAAAAATTAATCTCATCTAAGTTGTTAGATGATGAGCCTCATTTATTAAATTATATATAAATATTATTAATAAATATTATTATAATTTCCCATTATCAGTTCTTGCATCTTCTATACAAACTCCTGTGTTTATGAAAAATCTCTTAGAACAACTCTAAATAATAAGAATGATTTATCATGTAGATCTTCTAAATCTATTCACGATAAAATGATATCATCTTAAAAAAATAATGACGTATCAATATTGATCTTGTATGCACATATGTTGGTTTTCTCATAACAAAAAGTAATATATACTATTGTATACATTGAGATGTAGAATACATCATCATCGAACTAGACTCACATCCAGTGCTCTGCTATTAGAGAGCTCACAAAGATATGGTATGAGTATCCTCAGACTGAGATCACCAAAAGTGACTTGTAAGCAAGTTCAATGGCTTTTTACTAAACATCATATTTTTTAATAAAAATGGACTATGAATCATCATCTCTCTC